>JAYJLV010036194.1:0-25771 GCA_036873485.1 Torymus texanus
CGCGGGTTACATTTTACCAATTCTTTTTTTTTTCTTTTTTGTTTATCCTTTAATTAAAAAAAGAACAACGATTGTAAATATCAAATATATAGGTAGCTCGGCAGCGGCAACAGCAGCTATATTTCAAAACCAAGAGACACATAAAATCAACGAGCTCAGCGCGCGCCTATTTGCTCTAACCTGCCCGTCAATCACGCGTAATTGCGTCCCGCGCGCAACGAGTCATAATTCACGAAATTACACCGCGAAAAACGAGCGCAAAAAATTAACACACACGGCGTCATACACGTATACACTACATACATATATATACAAAAGAGAGAGAGAGAGAGCTCGAATAAATCCAGCACACCGCAGACAATATATACATATACACCTATATACAAGCGGCGAATTAATCCGTAAAACGGCGTGGTATATATATATATATATATATATATATATATACACACGTTCTCTGTCTTTCTCTCTCTCTCTCTCTTTTTCCCCCGCATTTGGAAACCTCTCCGCAACGGGGAAGCAGTGGCAACGAGTATATTTCCGAAAGCCCAGGCGGGGCACAAGCGAAATGGCTCTAAACGCAATAATAGGGAGTTTAAGCGGATTTTGCCGACCGTGAAATCCTGGAAAACAGGGAGAGAAACGTTCCTATGCGCGCCTGCCTGCCTGCCCGCCCCGAAAAAAAAAGAACGAGAGGAATAAAAGCGCAGTGAACTGCCACTTGCGCGCGCGCGCGAGCGAGGAAATGAATTCCTCTCTTTCTCTCGCTCGCGGACTTCTTATCTACGCTTTCCGCATTGTCTCCCTCGTCTTCTCGCTTTAATTTCGACCCTCTCTCGAGAGAGAAAGAGAGAAAGAGAGAGAGAGAGAGAAAGAGCGAGGGCGCGGCTTTTTTACACACCCGAGCGAGTCTCGTTTCGACGACTCCTTTTTTTTTCTTTCTTCCTCTCTCTTTCTCTCTCTCTCTCTACTTCTCTTTCTTCCACCGTATAATTGGTACGAGGAAAGCGCGTATAATGTTATTTTCTCGCCGCGCGAGTGCACGCTCTCAGGTAGTTCCTTATAACGATTTTTCAGCGTTGCACAATACAACATATACATACCTACCACTCTGCACACGCGCTCACGGGAACTTTCTCCGTTTATATTAGCGATAAAATTACCGACGTATGTATATATATGTATATACCTACACATATATACACACACGAGGGAAGAGAGAGAGAGAGAAAAAATCGTTGCGTTCCGTTGAATTATTCCGTCGTAAAAAAAAAGGCGAGCGCAGTGCGGGCTTTCCGCCACTGCAGCAGCAACGCGCGAAATAAATTAGTGCGCTCGCACGCGCGTGTAAAATGCTTTATGTTATTGCAGTTACTTTTTGCGAATTTATATATCCGCGCGCTCGAAATGACTTTTTTAAGAGCGCCGCATGGTACTATAAAAAAAAAAGAAACAAAACAACAGAGAACCCGCGAGATTCATTTGCTCTGCGTCTCTTAATAATATAAAACCCGCATGGAATGTGCGCACACAGCGTTAAAAGCATGATAATATATATATATAGAGTATTACAAAACTCAAACGTATATACACTACATATCTCACTCGCTCGATCTCTCACTCGCGCTTGTATTCAGTTCACTCGCGATGATCGATCACGCATACACGCGAGCCGTAATTAATCTATTTTTCAAGTCAAGGGCTTAACTCGAAAAATAGATCGATACGAGAGTACGATAAAAGCAAACGCCGAGTTAACTCTGTCTCTCTTTCTCTCTTACTCGCTTATGTCTTTTAATCGTGCGCGGTTTCGTTTATTTTTGGTCACAGTCGCGAGCCCGTAAACGCGACTACGATAATAATGTAAGTTTATATACGTAATATGTGTATATATATATATATACTCGCGAACGCGTTAAATGTTGTTTTCACGCGTTTGTAAATATAGAATGTGTTGGCGATATGGAAAGAGATAATCGCTTTTTAAAAAAACCGAAGCAAATCTATCAGGTGTGGTGGAACTAACCACTTTATATATATACTATAGGTTGCGAGTAGCGTTTTATACCAATTAATAAATGAATCGACCGTACCCGTAAAAGTACACAATTTTTACGCTCGACGCGCGTTTTTTAATACTATTACGTAACGTGAACGAGGTGATCGCGGTCAGCGTGTACAACTCGACGATAAGATATATATATATATGTATTATATATGTATACATATATAGCACATGCGGTGCGATGCATTAATTCAATTACGTTTCTACGCGCACAGCTAATAAATCACGTTCACTCGATAATTCAAAAATACCCGTGCGTATACACATGTATAGTATATAAATTCTGAAAAATATGTATACCGTTCGTAAAAATCCAGTAATATATGTATATATAGCTAGAATTTATATATGCACGGGCAGAACGTAGATTTTATGGCGCTAAGCAAAGAAAGCGCGCGTTCAAAGTTTTTACCGCAACCTTTACCCCTCAATTAGCCGGGCATCGTGCTGTGTGCGCGCGCGAATGCTTTTCTTATGTAATACTTATATATACGCTGTGGTACCTTCGCCTCCTCCTCGTCGTCGTCTTCGCCGGTACACCCTTGTCGTCGCACGCACGTGCACGAGGGTATAAACTTTTATGGAAAAATATGTAAAAATTTATTAACCGTTAGGGCCATTACGTCGTGTTTTTTTTTGCTTTTTTACGTCTCATTTCGCGGTCGGTTTTTCGCTTATATGCCATCGCGTGTAATATACCGACATTTTCTTTTCTTACCTTCTTTTTCATTTTACGGCTATGCCGACGGTCGGTTCGTTTAACACTGAGCTGAAACTATATTGCTTTTGATTATTTATGAATTGCCAGCGTGATAGACGGCTGAGCGTGTAGATTTCAATTGTTAGTAGAGTAGTATTATATATATACATATATATACGATGATGTTTTGAAGTGGGAACAATGAGAAGCCGAGAGAGAAAAAAAAACATAGCATATATGAGAAGCTGAAAGTGGTTTGACATTTCCAAAGCGAGATATGAACAATCAATTGGTCGTGTCCATATAAATTGAGGCATAGAAAATGCTAGAAAAAAAAAGACGTGCGATAATGTATATATATACGTATATATAACAGAGAGGCCTCGAGACAACTGTCGCTTTAGATAAAGAAATGCGCATTGATTTGACTTAAAATGAAGGCTATGTGCATAAAATAAAATTGTATGTGAAAAAATCGTCCATAGAAAAAGAAAATCAAGTGATAAGATATTCTTCTACTTTCAATCGACCTGTCATGTAAACAAAAAAAGAATTCAGTGATCCAAGGGAAATTCTGACCAAAGTCTGGTTATGGTTACTTTTATCTCTATTTTTCACAATTCTGTGCTTGCTCTTTAAAATCAATTGGTTACATATTAAAAAATATGGTTACTATCATTCAGAGATAATTAACAATCGATTTTTTAAGTGACTGTTATCAGTCTTTTGCCAGACTTCCGCGATCCTGCCACAAGACTTCTTCTTTTTTACACAGTCCCTTATAATTAAATAATTTATCAAAAGAATCTCAACCCTCCTCCTTATTCTTTTGAATGCCTACTTTATTAATAGTAAAAATAATCAACAACCACAGAATTTTCTATATCACCGCTGCAACGATCTCAATTCCGATCCCCTGTCGCCCTCTACCGCCGGCCTCTCACACGTCCATGTGGGTCGACTCACGAAACCGCGTCGAGCATTGCTGCACCACTGCACCGCGACACTCACCCACTCTGTACATATATATAAACATCTCTGTCTACGTGTATATGTGTATTACCCGCTACACTCACCGGCGCGTCAACAGCATTACGACATGCGGTGACGGTGGCAATGCATACCTATATACTCACACCTATATATACAATCTACAGCGTGTGCACGTACTGCATAGTGACATTGTATTCGATTTATATAGCGCGTGAGCGCGCGCGTATATAGCAGTGTTGCACTTGCACTCTCTCTCTCTCTCTCTCTCTCTCTCTTATGCGCGCGCCACTTTGCCGTCCTCAATTGTCGCCAATTGCACGTTTCTATTTAGAAACAGGAGAGGAGGAGAAGGAGAAGGGGGGGAAAGTAGGCAATATTCCTCGCGTGCAATTTCTAAGAATGCTCCTGAATTGCCACTCATTGCCGCTAATGACCATCGCTACTGCTGCTACTATACAGCTATATGGGCTTATACACGCGTGTGTATATGTATGTGTATATAACAAGCTGCTACGTAAGCCTTCAATAAACATTGCGGGATATATATGCATGTGTGTATGTATGTATATGCAAGCGTTATGTCCGTTTTGTTGTCGGCGATTGAAATTCGAGATTTCGAGGAGAGGCGTGAGTGTATATAGCATATAGCGTGGGTGGCTCATTTCGCGGAGGTCTTTTGTCTTGAGTTTATAATGCGCGAGTGAGTCAAGAGAGAGAAAGAGGTGTAGTATATATATATATATACATATACGTGGGAGGAGAAGGAGGAGGAGGTTTTCTCGAGAGCAGTGAGGATTTGTTTTCGTCGAGTCATTATACTCGGTGGATTACCAAAGTTTTTTTTATTGCCCGACAGAGAGAGAGAGAGAGAAAGAGGACTTTGTTGCTCGATGTTTTATGGCACCTCGCGGAGAGACGACGACGAGGACGATGATAATGATGGCTATCGCGTGAGCTGGATTCTTAAACGATAATAAAACTACCGTTGAGAGAGTGATAAAAATGTCGAATGAAAGTTATTATAAGCAAATATACTTGCTTTTGCGATTGATCGGTTTTTAATCACGTGGTTATACGAATAAAAAGTTTATGAGAAAAAGCTAGCGATTTGAATATTTGATATGTATATATATGTATGTTGGCGATGATTTACGGTTCGACGAAAAATCTCGCAGTATAACCAGGAATTTTGCATAAGAAATTTAATTGTATGCTTGTACATTTCCCGGGTAACTGCGTTATGTCAATATATCAAAAGAACTGGAAACGTGTGCAACGAGGATTATGCTAACCCAGGACCGATGAAAAGCGCGGGGTTAAAAAAAATTCATTATTGACACTTGTATATATGTATATACGTGACCGCGCACACAGTTATAATTGATATTGACGTAAAATAATTGTCTTTGCACGTTGAATTAATGTTAGGTTCGCTCACTGGCAGATAACGCGTTTTCTCTCTCGCGCTCACGGGCGTGAGCGCATGTAAAAAAAAAGATTGAGGAACGAGAAAGAACTTGCGCTAAATTAATGAAGTTCTTTGACGAATGGAATTTCATCGCGATATTACAATGAGCCTATTGAATAAAAGATTTATGCATGCATTTTTCATATCTCGACAGCTTTCCAACCGCGAGGAAAAAGAGAGAGAGAGAGAGAGAGAGAGAGAGAGAGAGAGAGGGGGAGAGAGAGGGAGAGAGAGAGAGATACTTATCTCAAAGTATTGAGCCAATTGAATTGCAAAACACTATAATGTTTTTAAATAAATTATAAATAGCGTTTCTATCGTTGTACGCAGACAACATCAACAGCAGCATCAGCTATATATCATTATTTATTCTAGATAAGTAAATGAATCACTCGGCAATTAAGATAACTTTAAAGCAACATTTGTCTCTCTCCTATGTGTATGTAATTATAAGGAAATTACACTCGACGTGAAATTTTCAAAATCTCGGTATAAAAGAGCGACTACCTACGTGCCAAACAAGATAAATTTTCGCCCGAGCACAAAACTGTTATGTAAACACGCGCATCTCCTGCTAAAAAGCATCTCGACTGACGTCTTTTATTATTACAGAGCGTAAACCGCGCGAGAAATTATCGCGTATTAAATTTCATTACATAAACCATTAACCGCGAGTGCAATATATGCCCCGTGATGTATCGTATAGTTGTAGGAATTAGTCAAACCTTGTGTATATATATATATACGCGTTTCTCGATATACATAATGCTATATGTATAGTAGAAGATTCGTTCTAAATTGCAACAGGCGACACGTATTGTCGAGCGCAACGTGCACAGTAACAAAAAAAATGCAATCTGTCTTGCAAATCCTACTCTAGCGAACCAATTTGCTCGCGCGATCGTCTATATATACTATGCATATCCGGTACGTGCACGTTGTCGGTGGATATGTGTATATATATACTGCATCATCGCCTAATCACCGAGATTTTTGCGTAACGTCGCGCGGGAATTTTTCAAGCGAGGCAATAATGTGTATACGAGATGAAAATTTCGTGCTTTACGTTTACAATATATACAATTGAAAAATATGGCGATTTTAATTGATGACAAATTGGAAACGTCGTTGTTGCGCGCGCGGTTGATGTCGATGATATATACATATTGCATTTGCATAATGATTTATTAGACGCTGGTTTTAACGTTTGTTAATGAAGATTTTAAATTAATTTCAGTAATTAATTGGCATTTAGATCGATAAATTGTTTATATGGTTTTAATAAATTGAAAGTTATTATACTATTGTCGTTGCACGATCGCGTTTGTTTAACAATAATAATAACAATCATAATAATAATAATAACGTTATTGTTACGAATAATCGTTGAATAAATAGTTTGATATGAAACGATATATTAAATATCGAATTTCACGTATGGAGCATGTACAGTAGCTTCTGGTTGATCACGTTTATTGCTCCATATATAGCTTATGTATAACGTGAGCGTGTATGACAATTAGGTATGCATTGATTAGTAAATAAAGGTGTCGTAAATAAAGATAGTTATAAAGCACGCGATGGGAACACGAACAACTGCAATGGTAATTTATCATACGCAAAACCACCTAATCTGCGGTTATTTTATACGTCATATACATATATATATAGACTTTCTTATATTCTAAATTTAACCATTTAGTTTACAACCTGCCTAGTCACAAGTGATACAAAGTTTAAACATTGTCTTAAGAATCATAATCTCAAAAGATGGAGTGACGCTTCGCGAGTGCTCCCATTTTTGTTTTTTTCGATAAATTTGAATGTGAAAATGAAATTTGACCTAAATTTATAAATGAAAATGTTAATATTTTAATTTACGATTATATATAAAATCAGTAAATACAGAATATTTAATTAAGAATCAAGTTACAAAATTATAGCGATGATAAATGTAAAACAAAGATAGAAATCTATTTTAAGAGATCCACTCCTGTATATTGAAACAACAAATCAATTGAATGACGCTCTCAGAAGACATTTAAATAACCAACAAGAGAGAAAGAGCTAGGGAGAGATCTATAGCGCATCTATATACTCTCTACAATAAAAGATAAACAGCTCATGCACATACTACGCCGCACACTGCATATATATATATATATATATATATATGCGCTCCTGGCTTTATAATATATCAATCATCAGACGTCTATCGCTCTCACACTCGGCGTCTCTTGTTTTCTCTCTCTCTCTCTCTCTTATTCTCTTCCAAGCATCTCAAGTCGTTATATATGCACCTCGCGCTATTTACTCTACCTTTCGCATACACACACACACACACATATGCACTATATATATATATATATATACATACACACACACACACACACACACACACACACTCGTACTCAGGCTGGCTGGCATCCAAAAGATGAGTACGCGCGGGGGCCAATAATTCACGCCTAAGTATACGCGAGCGAAGAAATCTCTTCTCTCTCTCTCTCTCTCTCTCTCTCTCTTGAAGCGCTGAAAGATTCACAGCGCGCGTATATATATATATGTATATATGTATATAGTGGACGGGAGCGGAACGTCGCGCCAATGATAATGTAATTGAAGTCCGCTCGAGGCTGTTGGCTAATTGGGCCGAGTGCGACTGTCGGGGCGCGTTGCGAGTTTTGAGCGACTCTCTCTCTCTCTATCGCGCATTTGAACGGACGAGTGAAAGCGATCGCGTGGTTTCAGTTTGAGAGTATAGGTACATATATATATATATATATATATATATGTGTGTGTGTGTAATATTTATAAAAGTAATCAAAGCTTCGAGTATTATTTCATTCTCGAGGATTCGGAAGCTGAGATACTTTTCAAAGTGGTCCGCCAATCGTGAAAATAATATATATGGCCGAGTCTCTGTCAAATCGAGAGGTCAAAAAATAGATTTTCTTGAAACTCCCAGAAAATGTTCTGCTACTTGAATAAGTATATATAAGTAATTCCGGCTACCCCTGAATTTTTTCCGATTATTGACTCATACTTTTGGATATATCAGAGGTAAAAAAAACTGATTTTTTATGATTTTTTAAATTTTTTGCCGATTTCAATTAATTTATAACTCCTCAGGGAAGCATTTTTCGCGTTAGAGAAGAATAGTTTTTTTGGTAGAATTTTCTCAGCTAAAAAATCCGTTGATATTAAAAAAATTTGAGACTAATTTCATTTCTAAATTCAAGATTTTGATTAATTTTTAACTAAAAAACGATGCAAAATTTCGAAATATCTTACTTAGACTTCTTTTCTTACCATTTTTCGTACAATTTAACTATATTTCATTCAGACCTGTATAAACTGAATGAATTTTTTTAGATCCAAAATGATCGATAATTATTCCAGGACTCATACCGACACTTTTGGACAATAAAAAGGTATCTTCATGAATTTTTTGGTAGAGAATCGGATTTTTAATTTGCTAAATTTATGTTTCATTTGCATATATTTAGGTGAAAGCATATACGTATGGCTTTAAAAAAATTTTTATTGTAAAGCTGAGAAAATTCTACAAAAAAAACTATTCTTATATCTATCGCGAAAAATCCTTCCCTGAGGAGGAAAAATCATAAAAAATCAGTTTTTTACCTCTGATATATCCAAAAGTATGGTAAAAAAATTCGGAAAAACTTCAAGGGTATCCGGAGTAAGTAACAGAACATGTTCTGAGAGTTTCAAGAAAATCTTTTTTCATGTCAAAAATTATGTAAATTAAAAAAAAATAAAAAATGTAACAAAATATATCTGTGGCTTCCCGGAATAACCGAATAAGTCCACTTTTCGGGGTTTGAATATTCAAACTTATATGTAAGATCGGGAGAAACCCGATGAGTCGCGATACTTGACTAGTCAATTGACAGATTCAAAACACATATTTACACGCTGGTTTCAACAGATTATACATTTTCTGATGCCTTAAAAACGAGTAAGAACTCAACAAAAGTATGGACTTATCTGGTTATTCCGGGAACTGTGGACTAATCTGACAGTGCGGTTCGCGTTTATATTAGAGCATATTCTTTAATTATGAAACGGATCAATAAATGACAAAATTAGCAATTGTTCAATGAATTCTTCTAACTTATTCAAGAAATTGTATTGTATTTGTACTGTACTAATAAAATTTTAAAATGTTTTATAATTTGAAAGTGTATAGGAATTTTTTAAATACACAGATAAATATATATTAGCCACTATAGTCATATTAAATTTGAATAGATAAAATAAATAACTACGATGAACGAAAAAAATAAAGGACTTATCCGATTATTCCGGGTAGAAAATTTGAAAAATGGATTTATCTGATTATGTTTCGGGTACTACTACTGAAAGTGGTAAATGAAAAAGACCTATTTGAAGATACAAAATCCGGGGTTATCTTGATTTTTAAAAAAAGTGGGCTTATTCGGTTATTCCGGCAAGCCACATTATTTTCTTTTTATAAATGACGACATTTATAGTTAATAAGCAAAAAATTTTTAAAATAAAGCAAAAGATGTATTATGCATACACGTTTATGCAAGAGTTGAGTTTCCCTGTTGAAATTCAGCGTACACAAAACAACTCAATATTTACTGTTTTTTTTTGTGTGCCCAAGAGGCCAAACACAAAATCATGTGACAGTAATCTGAAATTATATTCATCCTTTTGCCGGCGACACTTTTTCAGTGTATATGTCTGTGTCATGTGAATAACGCAGATTTACGTGTAACATTTTGGTTGTATATATATCAATATAAATTGATCACAATTGTGACATCATGTGTAATCATTCTATTACGTCAC
This sequence comes from Torymus texanus, assembly GCA_036873485.1. Taxonomy (NCBI): domain Eukaryota; kingdom Metazoa; phylum Arthropoda; class Insecta; order Hymenoptera; family Torymidae; genus Torymus; species Torymus texanus. Next base: position 10,066 of record JAYJLV010036194.1, read on the forward strand.
GAAAACGTAAATTTTTCGTGGAAAAGAATTTTATCTCTTAATTTCAGAAATAAAAGTCATCGTAAATATTTTTTTTACCTAAGTGAATATAAAGTAGTATTTTTGTCAGCATTTTTATGATAATTCATAATCTTTGGCAATTATAGTTTTAAAGCAAATATTTTTCCTTATATCAATTTATTTTACCTCATTTTATCTCAGCAACGCTAATCAAAATCTTATCAAAAGTTTAGCACTACAAAACTATATTTGTCCATATTTCGATGACTAATTTTTCCGAAAAAAAAAAAGATTAAGTAATGTTTTAACTTAGCGAAGAATCAGTATACTCGGATTAGAAGTTGACACTGTAAGTGTTAATGTATTATTGTATGAATCAAAATTTAGTTTACTCCTAATTAGTGAATTTACAGTTTTCAGAGTTTTATTATTAAAAGGATCGAGTACCAAGGCAATTTTTCGAACATAAAAATCCCAAGAAAGATACTAATGAAATCACTCAAAAAAAAATTCTGATAATTTATATTTTCAACGGGTTGGGTGAGACAAAGTGATTTTATTTTGAATAAATGTACAATAATTAAACGATTAAATAAAATCGTGGCACCAGTGAGCTAGGAATCATGTTATAATGTTGTTTGAACCTGAAAATCGTACAGAAGATATTAATAAAACCGCTCAAAAAAATTCTAAATTTAGTTTTTATATGCCGAAGAGTAGGACAAATATTTTTTAGCAAAGGAATATTTAGAAATCAAATAATTAAATATTGAAAATAAAGTCTCACAGTTCCTTAAATCAAATTATGTTGAACAAGCCAAGATTTTCTTTAAGCAATAGGTTTGGAATTCTCCATTTAATTATTTGTTTATAATCATGTTTTATTTAACCTATATCGAAATTTTCAATCCTTAATAATTTTGGTTAGATCAGTCAGTTAGATGGTAGAGAGCTTTTTATTAAAATATGGCTTCAAGGGATATTTGTTTGAGTGACATTGAAACTGATTTAATACTTATTTGAAAAATACAAAATTTTGATAAGAAAATGAAATAATAAGTAACATAAACGAACAAAAACAATAATCAGTACTTATAACGGAAAATATTTAAAGATTTTTACTTTCATGTCCCGATAAAAAAAGTTATCATTTTTTATAAGTTCGAACAGTATAGATAACTTAAATTTTCATAAAACAATTATCCTCTAAATATCACAGTGTTAATATTTAATGCGTTACTGTAACATTTCTTTCCTTAGCTCGAAATAATTAACTTTTATTGGGAATTATAACTCTACATGTAAAAAGTAAAAAATTAAATCATTTGTATGTAAATATAATTCTTCTATTATTTTAAAAGAATTTTGCATTATTTGTAAAATAAAACTATGATTTATAAATAAGCTACTATTACACATCCAAATCCTTTTTAAAACTTTTTAAATTTATCTAAGAATCTTTTGTTATTAAATAGATGTTTGGGGATAGTTAATTTAAAATTAAGAATATTCAATAGACAATTATTCTAAAAAACTGATATTTTATTAGAAATATTAAATCATAAATATGGTGAAAATAACAGAATTTATTTTTTTTATTCTTAAAATCCTTAGTTATTATTAAATTTGGGAAATCAATCGAAAAATCCCTTCAAATACAAACTATCACCCTTCGATAACCTGTATAAGCAGCGAACACACATGTACATTAGATTATACCTGACGACGACATATCCTTCATAATTTTTAATCCGATAGTACTCACTGCTCGCATAACACGCAGCGAAATATCTCTAAACGAGTTATTTAACGCATTATTGTAATCATTATTATTAATCTTTTATTACTATTACAGAAGTTATAAATTAAATGTTACCAAGCACAAGTGATTATGCTTATTATAATTCAATATATAATCTTACAATAACATTTGAGATGTGACGAAGAATAAGGGAAATCAAATACCACAAACTATCTTTTATTTTCATTAATTCTGTCAACTTGTATCTTTGATTAAAGCTTCACGTGCCCTGTATACAACGTTTTACTATATAAAAAGAACAAAGTTAAGAAATATTGGTGTAAAATACGGGTAAATTAAACACCTCATGGAACTTTTTTCATCTTTCCGTAGTAATAAAAAGCTTTGAGAATACCGTCCCTTGATTTCATATCGAGAGAAAAGTACTGCGCAATTTTTACCATACATATGAAATATACAGATACCAGGAGCACTCTAAAAAAATGTTATCAAACAGTAATAAAATTATTATAAAATTTACAATTCACAAATTTTTTTTAGAATGCTTCGATTTCATATTCCATCAAAAATCTATGGTAAAACTCGAAGACCTGATCGCTGCTCATCGTTGCTGTAAATTAATTCTTTTTTTTAGAATCGAGAAAGAGTCTTTTTTAAACAAATAGAAAGTTTTGTTGCTCACGGATAATTAAATAATTTATTTTTTTCTCAAGTATTTTAAATTAAAAAATAAACTAATACTACAGAAACATCAGCAAATATATGTTGTGTATTTTGTTTCTACTATAAAACAAACTATTTTTCACCCAAATGCAATGCAAAACTTCCTTTGAATTAAAAAGTCTCTATTATATTATAGTATTGTTTCTTAATGAGTTTTACATTCTATTATATACATAGTATTTTTTTTCAAACACTTACTATGTTTTAGAAATATTCTTGTACTGAAATATGAAATATCTTAGAAAAGTTTTTCTTTCAATTTAACATTCTTACATTGAAAATTATAAGCCAATAAAAACTATTTTACAGCACATTAGAAGCATCACGACAACTTTTCTCAGCTATTCTTCTCGCGCACTGCAAAGTCTCTCACGCATCCTTCTAAGCGCGCACGCTTTAAACTGCATTATCAAAGAATAATCAGGTAAACATATATCAAGACAAGGAATAATAAACAAATAGCAACTACGTCTCTTTCGACGGCTCTCAGCATCATCCCCCTCCCCCTCCTCATCAGCGAGCCCTACTTGTTCTTCTTTAATATCGCCCCGGTGCTGGGTTCTGTCGGACTCTCCTTCTCATTGTCCTTGTCGCCAAAGATTTTTGTAGCGTTGGGGTATCTGGCCGGGTTGGGGAAGTCGGGCGACTTTAGTCTACTTGGATGAAGGCATTCCTTGATCGCCTGTCCGAAAGCGTTTCTAACGCCGGCTGAGTTGGCAACTGCACGTGCGGCACCATCTGCCTCTTCCACGGGAGTATGAGCAATACCTTCACGAACGAGACGCTCGACGGACGCTGTGATCGCCGTTGAGTTCGGCGTGGGGCTCGCCAGAAGCTGTGGCTTCTGCTGTTCGATGAGCTTGCGTCGCTTCGAGGGCATGCAACTGAGGTAGGCGTCGCTAAACGGAATGGGGCCGCCCTGGAGGGCTTCCAGCTGTTGCTGCTTACGTTGACGCACCGAGTCACGAGCTATGATCGGTACCCATTCCTACGAAAAATAAAAAATTGATTTGAATGCAAATGGAATTTTAAGATAAAGATAAAAAAAAAAGAAATAAAAATGTATCAAATAAAATTGCAAAAATTAAAATTTCTAATTTGTCACAATGCTCTTAGTTTTGTTTATTACGGCTGTATTTGTATGTATAAATTTAATTCTGCAAATATGTATGATTTAAGTACTGGTTTTACTTACAGGAGGTAAATGCTCTGCTCCTGGGAACGTTTCCGGTATTTCCTCTCCAATAGCTAAATCCACAATGTCATCCACTTTCTTTTCTTCCGCTGCATCCGTTTCCATCGGCTGTTTAGGCGTTAAAAAGAGCTATTGCATATTTTCAAATTATAATTTACATTTTAAATACTACTATGTCTACCAAATGCACTCAAAAGCATGACATGGAAGTACGATGATGCCACAAAAAAGCTGTGTAGAAGGTGCTATGTGCGTTTTTCATGTTTCATTTCAAACCCGTTAAATCGATTAAAAACAAAATTGAGATACAATGTTATGAAGTATTATGAAAGCATATGTTATGTTTTTAAAGCAATTATAAACATTAATATTGAATTTCAGTTAAAATATCAAACAAAAAATAAATGTTAGAAAAACCACATAGAGTATTATTCCTGTTAAAAAAAGGAATGGTTAAAAAATTTTTAATTGAGTAAAAGCTTACTTCTGATGTGACTTCTGTTGGTTTATCGCGGATCGCTTCCGATTTTATTGGTTGTGACGGTTGGTGTTCGAGTGGGTTTGCTTGAGCTTGTGCCACTGGTTCCTGCGATTCTGTTTTCACCTGTGATTCTCTAGCTGGTTCCGTAACCATCTCATCACTTTCTGCTGGCGGTGCGGACGGCTCATCTTTATACACTATGAGTGAAGCAATTTCATCTTCAGACATTTGAGAACTTCTTGTTGCATAGGCCCGAATTCGAGAGCTCAAGATACCAAGCAGAGTTTGTTGGAAGAATGGGTGGATATCTTCTGCCAGTTGATTCTACAAATAGATTTTTATGTAATATAATGTTCCGGTTGAACATTTTAATTTTATAATTGTAGACAGGTTTACATACTATAAAGCGTGAAGCGATAGTCTCGAGTGCGGTTTGTCTTCCTTGAAGTATATGTTGAAGTACTGCACTGGATTGGTCCTCTAATTTTTTCGCTAACTTCATTGCTTCTTGTGCAAAAGTTGCATCATCTAAGTCTACAAAAATAAATGTTAAAAAAATATATTAATTTTGAAAATCTTTATTTAACCATTAATTAATTAAATTACTATATTCTTAAGAAAGTAAAAAGGTTGGTATTTACCATTATTAAACAGAAGCTTTAAAAACTCCACACAAATTTTATGTAGTAAAGCTTCTATAGTCGCAGGTATATCGACACGTCTTCCGGTTGTTTCTTCGTCAGGTACAACAAGGCTTTGGAGGTAGGGTCGATTCAGGGAAATAATTTGCTCAACAACGCGCTCCTGCAGAGATTCTCGCGTCGAGTCAGGGAAGGAATGTTCTAGGAATCCGCGGAGAGGCCGACGAAGGCTTACCAAAGGTGCAGGTTGGCCCAAATTCAGCTGCATCAGGCCACCGAATGTCACATTTCTTAACTATAAATACAACATATTATAAGAAATAAGTTACGAATTTCACAATTTTGATTTAAAAATATTATTTGTAATTTCATGTTACCAAAAATAGCCAAAGGTCAATTAAGAAATTTCGTCCTGTAAACTCCTCGAGACGTACATTAAATGGCCTCAACAATGTCGCCAATGGTATATGACTATGTGGTGTCATGTTAAAGATTTCACTAGAATTAGACCTAAAAATATTATTCGTATTGAGTAAACATCAGTAAATGTATAGTGTATTTTGTAAAGAAATATTTTAATAGCTGATACACGGATAGAATTTTTCGTTAAAAATTACCGTGAAATTCACGGTAATCGTGGATCATGTCTAACTCCAATCATTTTTACCGTGAATCACGGTAATTTTTACTGTGTATCGCAGTAATTTTTACCGTGACGTTATAGTAAAAATTATTGGAGTTAGACATAATCCACGATTACCGTGAATTTCACGGTAATTTTTACCGGAAAATTCTATTCGTGTAGTAACTGTATTTTTCACATACCCACTTCCCAAAAATGAAATATGTACACCGCCTGCAGCAGGCCCTTGAAGTATTTCACCAATAGTCATTGCTAATCCTATACCTGTTTAATAAAGAATTCATAAAAAGCTACTTTACAAGCGACATGTATTAAAAATTAAATTAAACTGCTTAAACTCACCACCTCCTAAACCCTCACCATCACTTCCAAGAAGATCACGAGCAATATTCACATCTCCACCAACTGTAAAATTAACGGAAGGAGCCTGTCTTGTACTACTAGATGAGTGTGATGCTAAAATTTTTTCAATTTCGTATGTAAAATTCTCGAATTTTGTTTATATTATATTTACATTCTAAATGTTTATAAAAAGGTACCTGATCGACTGTGACTTTCTGATGCCGTCGTCTGATTAGACTGATTGGGCTGAGAGGTTGACGTGGAAGTGGATCCACCCTGTTGATTTCTACGTACATGATGAGAATTACACGGAAGGAATGGATCGAAATCTAAACTCTGACCCATACCCATTCCAACGTTTAGTGGATGCGAGTGAGGATGTAATACGTGTGGTCGTGCTGTGCTACGCGTCTGTGTTGAAGTGGTTGGATGCGTTCCAATGTTGCTCCTATCAAATTCCATATAATGTATCAAAATAAAATAACGACATATGTTTGGAAACTAAATTAATAATAAACAGATCTGTGAAAAAATATCGGTACCGAGCTTGTGTGCTTTGTCCCGAATTAGGTGTACCAATGTCCATTTGCTGCCCTACTATCGTTACAAACGGTATATTTGTAGGTGTGTTAATTGTCGAACCATTAGATGTGTCCAATAAGTTTGGATGTTCAAGTACGTTTTGTAACACATCACGAAACAAAGTAAAAGGCTGAGATGAATATAAATTACTTGCGCCACCAACTGAAATCAAAGCATTTTTCGTCGTTTATAAAAATTTATTTATAAAGAAATTTAAATCATTAATTGAATGGTGAACAAATGTACCATTGCCGTTATTATTATTACTTTGACTCTGTTCACTCTCCGAACCGTCCACTGCACTAGGAGAACTTAAATCCATTGCGCTTTGAGGACTTAGTTCCATTGATAATTCTACATTGCTTGGTAGATTCAGAAGAGTACCTTCATGTTAAAGTTTATCAATAATTTATGTTAGTCAATTTAAATTTAAGAAATAAAAATTGATTTCATTATAAACAATAGGAAACAGGCATTATCCTTAATTTGAATATTACATATTTACTTCGTTACTTTTTAGATACACCTGTTTAATACTATATTTTATTTAAAATATAAGTACCGAACAAAGATGGTTGACTTGCTTGTCCATTACCGCTCTGAGAAGACGTCCTATTATTTGCACCAGCTGACCTATTAGTTTGATCAGATGTAGCTGAGGTTGGAGATGATGGCCGAGTTGCTTCATTTCCTTCATCGGTGGAATTATTGTTATTGGTTGAGTTACGGTTGGTCAAATTGATATGAGACTAGTACATCAAAATATTAATTTATGAGTTATATTATACCTATGGAATATTAATCAATAATGAAACATTAATTAGTACACTATTAAGTTGTATTATTCATTATCTTTTATAGTCAAAGGTCAAAGAAAAAGAAATAGACTCTGAGACCATCTACTCTAATCTTACAGACGTTTAACAAGAGCCTAAAAATATTGATTTTGAGAAAAGAGAACTTAACATTATCTTGATTTTTCACATTATTTTAGTAGTTATTCAAAATCCCAAAACCAAAAATATAAACAAATAAAAATATGTATAATAATGCATTTGCTAAACTACTAGTAATTAATATTTATATTTTGATTTTTATATCTTCTATATATTTTCATTCTTGTTTTAATAAAATAATAAATTTTCATTATTATTTAATTTTTAATTACCACATTGTATTTTAATAAAAGTATTTACCTCTACTTGTATGGGAATGCCAGCTTGCAGTATAGCAGAATGTTGTATTATAATAGGTCGACAACACAAATTGCGTGGAGGTTCTTGTCCCATATCTACAATTATATCACTTAAAGCATGGTTCGCATGCGCTAAGTAATGTAGACATTCACTTACATCAGATACTATTCTTTGACTTTCTAAAACACTATCTGGTCCACCCTGTAAAATCATTTTTAAATTTAAAAAAGATTAAAATAAAATATTTTTAAATTATAATTTGTTACTATTCAAACTATTTTGCATATATGTATTTATATTTATGAAGGTACACTTTTTTACATACCCCTGCAATAAGAGGGGGATCTTCTGACATTAAAGTGCGATAGCGTTCAACATATGGTCTAAGTCTATCTTGGGTACTAAGTAACCTGTCTAACAATTCTGCCATTTCTGGTGGACGAGGAACTCTGTAAAAATATATATGATAAATACCTCAAGAATTTCAACCAATTATTTTGAATATATTTTTATACATACCGAGGAGGGAATCGCATTGTATTCTGACTATTATTATTACTTGTGGAAGCATCTGGTTCAGGTCTATCTGATTCTGTCCTGCGTGTTTCTGGTCTTGCAGATTGTGTTCTTTCAGATTCAGATTTCTCTGGTTCTGATCTTCCTGCTTCTGATGTTTCTGCCTGTGCGGTTTGTGCTTCAGGTGCCGTTGCTTCTGCATTTTTTGTTTCAGATTTCTTTTCTACTTTTAATGTTTGTCCCTCTGTTCTTTCTTGTTGAGACCCTTGTGATTCAGAAGCCTGAGTTTGAGTTTGAACACCTTCTTCTGGTTGGCTTGCATCAATTACGTTTACTGAAGCAGTTATACTATCACTATCTTCATTGTCTGTTCATAAAATAGTAATTTTATTAGTAATCTAATTATTTTATACAAGTACCAATACCAATATTTCAAAATTATTATTACAATTATTTTTAATTGCTTAAGTATTTCATGGTACATGTAATTACTTGATTTATATTTGAATTCTAAACACAAAGCAAGTTAATTTTTAAGGTACAAAAATTAACATATATATTTAACCAAAGTAAATAATGGGTTTTGAAATAATGATACAGATCCTTTACTTAATTAAATTTCAATGTTCATAAATTGTCTGACAGGTGATACCATGTCTACCATACCTAATCTAATATTGATGAGAGCAGCTGCAGAAAATGTAGTAGCTATTTCCGAGGCTGCTTGTACAAATCTGTTTCTTGTACTGTTTACATTATTATTAAATAAAATTACTATAAATTATTAAATAAAAAACTAGCTAAAGAAGGACAATTTTGAGCCAAATAAACATACTAAATTTTACAAAATAAGCCTTAAGACACAAAAACAACCTTCTTTTATTGATTCTTTATATCCTTTACTGTTACCTATCCTGATCTGATTCTTCTTCAGGGGCTGAAGCTTGAGGTGGTGGTTCTGAAGCATTATTTTCTGTCGGACTAGGGTAAAGAGGCACTGAAGGATCATCCAAACGATCCATCAACTGAGACGCTTTATTTAACATACGTCTTGCAGCTACTAACCGACTGCTTGATAGTGAGTTACTAAGCTGAGGAGCTGCTAAGCCTATATCAAATGTATTTAAAATATTAGTTAAAATTATTATTTCAACACAAACTAATTATTGAGTTCAATACTTAACAAATTAATAAACAATTAAACTTATTTTCATGAATTATAAATGTTAAAATTTTGTTAACATTTAAGTAAAGGAATATTGTAGATTAGTAAAAACAAATTTAAATAAATCATAATATAACTTTTGGATAAATATAAATCATAAAACCATAATAAATTTTTTCAAAAATTACCGTGACCTTCGACAGCCTCTGTAGGCACTGACATTGCACCCAAATACATTGCATTTCTGGGGAGTCCTCTGTAATGGACCCTTGGCTGAGGCCATGGCTGATTGTTATTTTGTCTTTGAGAATCAGAATTATTACTGCGTGATTCAGGTTGTGGAGGAGCACGTTGTACCAAATGTATAACTTTTCCATTAACATCTGTGCAGCAATATAAATAAGAATTTGTATATAAGATAAAAATTATTCGTAAAATAGAATAATACATGTGTTTCACAAAATCTATTTGTGGAACAAATAAAAGAATCAAATACAAACTTTTATTGATATGAATTGTGAATTAAATTAATTTAATAACTAAAAATAAATTATTAAAAGATTAACATACTTATAACAATAATATTTTATTTTCAACTGCCTAACCTCTATGTTACTGAATAAATTACTAATGAATGTTTTCCAAAATATATTTAGTTACATATACCTCACATAACTGTCATAAAATCTAATAGCATAATTCATCGATAGTCTACTTTATTCAATGTGACAACATATTCAAATATCATAAACAATAAATTTAACATTTCTTGTTACCTTATTAATGACAATATAATTTGTCACAAAATAGATCTTTGACAAGTATCTAATGTATCTAAACTGAATAGAAAAAATAATAAAGTTATCATGTCTAAAACGTACTACCATAGTCGGTGAGTTTTTTGTCATCTTGTAAGACTCTGCCGCAGTAGATAAGCCTCTGCGACTCCACTGGTATGTTAACTGTGCCTGTTATGTGCTCCTTGAAGCCACGCACTGTGATCTGTGCCCAAAACAGAAAAGGAGCATCCTAACATTAGTAATTGACAAATATATACCACACCACTACTACCTAACCAAAGCAACTAAACACGTTGGAAAAACAATGCAAAATAAACGATATTGCGCTGGACAGAACTGGACACCCTGTAAATTTCTCGTTCGGGCGCAAAAATAGCCGTTGTTACTTACATCGTCGTCGCAGCTGAAGGAGTGATTCTGGGAATCCAAGGTCTTGACTGTTATTTCGAGCATTTTTACGATGTAGTGAAGAGCAGCAGGAGCAGCAGCAACGGCGGCCCGATCCTCGACGACGGTAGCAGTTTTTTATTCTTGCACGCGCAGACTGTGCGCGCAGTCCCTCTGCAATTTCGAAAGAAATTCTCGGCTACACACAATTTTCTCTCGTTGTCTCTTGTCTCTCTCTCCCTCTCTCTCTCTCTCTCTTGCCTCCGCTTTTTCCGTCTTTGCGACGACGCACGACTCTCTACCGAATCGGTCGCTGCGAGCTCGATATAGGTATAATCACTTTGGAGTACGAGAAATAGTGACGACGATCGCGACGGCTCCCTGTGGCTATGTGCTATCTCGCCACTCTCTTCGTCTCTGTCTATCCGCCTCTATCTCTCTCTCTCTCTTTCTCTCTAGTTTTTTCTCTAAACTTTGAGGTTAGGTGTGCACCGTCGTCGTACTCGTCGCCGTCATTGCGCATGCGGAAGATGGAAAAACCGTCGGTATACCCTGATAAGTACCAGCACTGGGTTGTATAGTAGCTCTGTTAATGCGCAGCTTTTAAAAAAAAAATCACTGTAACTTTCGAGACAAAGGAAAAAAGTAGTTTTGCGAAAAAGGCGAAATCGTTTTTGGGGGATAAATATTCAAAATTTATATATATAATAAAAAATAATGCGCGAAAGAGGAAATCAAGAAACATGAGAATGAATTTATTATTATGAGTGGGTTGGCGCTTCACCGGCGTCTGGCAGATGGCAGTAGTGATTACGGATTTCGAATGTTTTGAAGCTTACGCTAAAGTTGCGATTGACGCGGGGCTCTCGATATCGATAAAACACTGTGCTCAACTTGTTATGTATTTATTTGTTATCATTATCACTATGAAGTAGATGCTGCGGGACGTAATTCCTTCGTCGCGTACTTTTTATTATGTGATAATTTATTAAATAAATGATTTTTTAACTGTACATGCAGTCGGATGATTGTACTAACTTTATGTCGTCAATGTTCATGACGTCATAATGCGAAATACTTGCATGCAAATGTATATCAGGAGTGTTCTTAATTTGTGTCTTTAATTTTTATAACTTCTGTACTACTTTTTTTGCTATAAAAATAATTATCAATGTTTGCAAAAATAATGATGGATTAGTAATAATATTGTATTCACATACAGTTTTATAATTTAGTTATGTAAAAGTAACCAGTCATTTATTTTTTTTCAAAATATACCAATGAAATAATTGCAAACTTCTTGAATTAATGTGAGAATTAACTTTTCTATAGGTACTTTCAACTTACAACTTACTTGATTTTTCAAAAAGAAAAAAAAAAGAAAAAAGTCACATATTACTAAATTTTATATACTTTCATCTAATTATATTTCGTTTCTGACAATTGGCCAAATTACACAACATTAGGCAACTTTCGGTATAGTATAGTTAGTACACATAATTTTCAGTTGGAACATATTAGATCAGTAATCTTGGTAAAACGTACAATACGGAGTGCGCTTACGTATATCTACTCACGAGTGGACCGTTTTTATTTTTTAAAACAATTTTTTTGTCTACATTATACTATATGCTTTTCTAGAAGAAATGCATGACGATACGTTTAATTTTACAATTTTTAGGTACGACCGCTACTCGGGAGAGCGTTATATTTTCACCAGAGCGAAAATAGCTACATCTCAAAAACAACTAATTTATAATTTAGTAATAATGATTCTAATGACAACTTTTAATAATTGTATATGAAATTAATCAAATGGTCTTGATGTCCAATGGCTCGATATCTACAACTTCTATATCTCTTCATTCTCAGTTCCAGGTACATAATAATCACTCTATTCCTAGTTTATACAAAGGTCGTTAAACTCTCCGAGAATTTTGAAAAGAATTTTAGAAATCGACCACTAATAAGTAAACAAAAATAATTACGTTGAATAAAGGAAGAACTTCTATGTAACTATTTCATCGAAGGGGAGATGTTGGAGCGTGTTAATGTTATTAAAGATCTAGGCGTAATATTTGATCCAGCTGTTACTTTTACTTCGCACATTGATTATGTCACTGTCAAATCAGCCAGATTACTTAGTTTCATTAAGCGAACAATTACTGTAGATTTGACATCAATAACTGCTATAATTTATTTATACAAATGCTTAATTTTGCCGAATTACTTGTATTGTTGTCAAATTTGGTCACTCATCACGAAAAATCAAACTAATAGATTAGAATCTTGTCGACACAATCTCCTTCGCTACACCTTTCCTACAAAACCAATAGCCCCATAAACAGATTCGATCATGATTATACTGATATAGCAGCACGTTTTCAACTTCAAACTATAAAATCCATTCACCAATTCCATGACCGTCTACTTATGTTTAAAATCCTTCATAATTATTTATCTTCTCTTTGTTTCAATCAAGACAAATAACATACGCCCTTCGCAACCACCAAATGTTACACGAGGACACAAGCAACTTCGGCTTTTATTCAACAGTAAACAGGTTAAGGAGATCGTGGAACCTCCTTCCTCCACACATCATCAATATCGCTTCCTGGTTCCCCTTCAAATATAGGCTCTCTCTATAAATTTTCCTATTTATTTTATTTGTGTCTTTTACCTGCGTGCGATAATACGTCTATAACAATCAATTGTATAGGTACCAGTAAAATTTCAACTCGGTCTTAAAAAAATCATAGGGGGCTAAAAATTGTTTTTGCAATTCTGTGCATAAAAACTTCTTTTTCGCACGGGTAGTAATGCATAAAATTTGTACATACGGCTAACCGAGTGCAAAGTTGTCTTTTACATACTAGTCGCAGTGGACTTGTGCGAAAATAGTAATTTTGGATACATGTGCGAATTTCTTCAGGGACCAACTGACCAACTTCTCACCGGTAAGGGCGGTGCTCCCTGTAGAAGGCATCGGATTGGCTACCTAACTACCGTACCTACAAATTCCTTACCACTGTTTCGCAGTCACCCAGGCTTACGCCTGTGAGGCAAGAGAATACCTATCATTTTTCTGCAGGAAAAATTCCAGGGAAAATCCCGCCCCGAAACAGCTGGTGTCTAGAGTTTTTTTCCTGGTGAAGAAAAATTCAGAAAAAAATCCAAGTGACTTCACCTGGATTCGAACCCCCGACTCCTTGACCGACCAAGTTTCTGATAGATGTGCGCCACAATACTAATACAATATACATAAATATAAATAATACAATTGAGCCACGGACCGCTCTTGAAATAGAATTTAGTTAAGAAGATTCATCCATTTGACTAGAAATCCGATTTTTATGAGTGTACTGTGCTTTTTATTAACATTATCTTCCAGAAAGCATAATATATTATTTATACTAAATCGCAGATTTGAATTCTAAATTTTGAAGTTAGGAAATAAATCGGAACAGCATTTATTTTGTAATTAATTTATTATAGATACAAAATTTTAATCAATATTTGGGATATTAAATAATTTAACGATTATTTTAAAATACTTCTTATTAAAATTGATATGACATCTAATAGAAATATATTACTCTATATAGAAATAAATGCGCAAATGAAATAATAAAGTATTTTCATAAAACTGAAATAATAATACTTTGCGACATTCATTATTGCACCATATGAATACAACACTTGTCTTACAACAATTCATTCAATTAAAATATTTGGGATTCCACCTTTCTAAAATTACACTTCCCGACACAACTCCGTGCTAATTTTAGCCTTTTTCAATACAACTCGTATTACACATGCACTGAAACTTTAAAACCGCTTCTCAAATTTACGATCTTTCAGGCGCCAATAAAAAAGCCATATTACCGCTTGCTCGTGCGATAAGCGCCGCGCTAAAAATATACACCCGAAATTAAACCAAAAGCAAGCAACAAACCGAAAAAGCAGCAAGACGACACACACACGAGAAAAGAAAAATTGTCCCTCATTCCTTCATAAAAGTGTGCATACATATATATATATCTTTCTGTGCGAGCGACAAAGAAACCAGTATATTCTAATTTATTGCATCATTCGCACACGGGCGCCGCGAAGGATATATCGTAGTAGCGTAATGCGCGTGCGCGAAAGGGGCAATTTCGCGGGGCCGCGTACGCGTGTATATATATGCAGGAAGTGCATGCACGCGATCGCGTATATAAGTACGCGGCGCTTCTGCATGGCGCCTTTCGCTCTCTTGGCGTCTGGATACACACACACACACACACACACACAAAAGAAGATAAAGAGAAAGAAAGAAAGAAGAAAATATATATACGGCGAAAAAAAGATGTGTAAGATGCACGCGTGCGTTATCCTTTAATCCCTCGTGTCGTAAACACGCGAGTCGTCGTCGCGGCGGTAAAAATTCGAGATGCGGCGACGTGCGCGCATGGGGCAATTTGTATTTCTCACTTTTGTCTCATACGCTCGTATATACAAGCAAGCGAGTGGAGAAAAATGTCATGGGATTAGTGTGATTTTGCCTGGAATGAGAAAAGAGCAAAAAAAAAATATGGCATTTCTGTCAGATTCTTGTAGGGATTATAGCGAAATTGTTTTTCGTTCTGAAGAGACAAATTATTTATATCTGTCCTTTACGATTGCTGTTTCTCAAACTAAAGCAAAGTAGTAATTTATATAAATAACATTTAAATTGTTCTGTATGTATTAGAATTTAAATGTATAGACATATTTTATTCTGACATTTATTATGTTTATTGATATTTTTATAAATACACTAAAAAATTTATAATTATAAAAAAAAACAAATCCGAGATATTAGAATAAGATAAATAGGGTCGTATATATGTGAAGACCATTTTTACCGAGAAATTGGTTACTTTGTTTGCCGTGAAAACTGATAATATATCATTTGAGATTTGAGTATCTTATACGAAAATATTGATTTATCGAAAAAAAAATAAATTTTACAGTAGTTGAAATACAAGTGATTAAACAAAAAACCATCATGTTTATTTGAGTTATTCGTATAAATACATATTTAACTTCCGCTTTCACTACGCAACAACTATATATCAGGAAACACGAAGATCCCAACGTACCAGGAGTGTGGACTACCTTCGGGTCCTGGATTTGGCTTAAACTTTGGGATAAGTTTTTGGGCGTAGAAATATTATGAAAGCTGCAATATTAGATCCTAACGCTCAAAAAAACTAAAGTTCTCGACATTTTTAGGTTTATTTCGAAAAAAG
>JAYJLV010036203.1:0-25767 GCA_036873485.1 Torymus texanus
AAAAAATTAGAAAAACGTCTAACTAAGTGTATAGAGCTCCAAGGAGACTATGTTGAAAAATAAAAAAAAATTTACCAAAAAAAAAAATTTTTTAATGCCTTATTCTAAGGACTTATTGACCCACCCTCGTATTTTCAATAAATAATCCGGAGCTCTTGTTGATCTCGGTTAAGACAAAATTTGATGAAATTGGGTCCTGAACTTGATAAGGTTCTGTAATGCTAATATTTTAATTAAAAGAACATGAGGCTTATAATTAATTGAAGGGGCTTGGAAACCAAATATATAATTTTGTGATTGATATATTAAGATTGGAAATGCCTTATCAATACAATGCCAAACCGAGTGAATAGATTAGGTGAGGTGTTAACAGATTTTCATTTACAATCAAAGTGTTTCTTTTATATATTCGTGCTTTACTTAACGTAAGCGTTTAAGATTAGTTACAACAAATTTTAGATAAGCCACATTGCATATTTATTATATAGAAAATTTTAAAAATAAGCTTGTCCCCTTTTTTCATTTTTTTCATTATTATTATTATTACTTTTAATTAATTAATTAATTAATTTATTTATTTATTCATCGTTATTATTTTTGTTTTTTCTGATACTCGTATTTATTCAGTTTGCAAAATTATTCCTTCAATCAATGGGTGATAATAATGTTGCATACAGTAAGATAACTAGAAATAGCTGACGACAATGATAAAATTTCATTCTTCGCCAAAGTTACTCATTATTTATTTATATTTTTTTTTTCTTTATAGTAACTTGTATAAGTAGCGTCACATCTTCCGTAGTATCTGCTGTTGCCGGTTCTAGCGCACTTTTAATGAAGGGCTTCCCGTATTAACCGAAGTTTCTTTGTTGATTTATTTATTTATTTTTCCTTTGGTTTTACGTAGGGAGCTATCCCCTTCAGTGGATTTTATGAAAGAGAAAATGACATTCTCTCAATTTACATGTAACTGTGAAATATGCTAAGGCAATGGTTGCAGATTGGCATGCATGCGGTACTACGACGTCGGAGAATTTAAATGATACCATCGTTGATTAATCCTTGGTTTTGTCAGAATTTCTAGGGATAATGATTATGAGATAAAATTACTAGTTTTTAAGATTACAATTCATTGTTTGAGAGGAATATCGTTTTCTTTTCCTATTTTAAAAGTGTTCTAATAGCTTTTTAAGGTAAACAAAAATTTTGATATTCTATTGTTTTTATTTACCTATATTACTTTTGTGAGTTACGAAGTTTCTATAGTAATATACAAAATGTTTACAATTTTAGATGTATAGGTATCAACGAATTTAATTTTTATTTTGTATCCTCGAAGTTATAACTATGCTAGACTATGTACTATCCGTATGGATGTATAATTACGTTAAAAAGTTTTCAACAATGTTTGTATGGTCAATATGTAGGTATGAAAATCTATTGTAAATCCATAATAACTGACGGAAATTTAGAATCACTCGGTTGAACATTGATGTGGCAAAACAGTTTAGTACATAGTAACTAATTCACATCTTGGTTCAGTACTTTTGTTTTTACTATTTATTTATTATTATTTGGTTTCCTTGCAGGTATTTTATACATATATATATACAAAAGTTTTTATTACAATTAGCAATGCTTTAAGGATATGTGTAAATAATGAACGTACAGTAATCAGAGTTTTACAAACTCGGAACGCGTCCGAAAACCACGGAAGAATAGAAAAAAAATAAAAGAAAAAAGAATCTTTAACGGGGTTAACCTATAGGTAGCAAATTATAAAATGGAAATATTTAAGGCATGAGTGGAAGGGGAACTTTTATAGCAGTCGCCCGTTCGATTTTATCTATATGAACAATTTTCACAGTCCCTGCATATTCGAGTTTTACGTTCTTGGTGGAATAGTCGATGCCCGTAATTTCATATGGTCCTTCATATTGAGCATCGAATTTCCCTTTTGATGGTTCTTTCAGAAGATAGACCATTTCGCCTTCCCCAAAATACTTTGTGTTTAATTTTCTGTCGTAATAAAATTTAGAGCGGTACTTCGATTGCACTAAATTCATTTTGACCAAAATTTGATTTTGTGCTAACTTCTCTATTAGTTCGGCCAGATAGTCGCCGTAACTTGCAATTTTTTCTCGTCGCGGAAAACTAGAAGGCGTGCGTGTTCTCCCGCCGAGAACAAGTTCGTGCGGACTAAAGCATGTTGCATCGTGCTGGGTTGAATTATAAGCGTGCTGACAGGTCGAAATTCAAATGTCCCAATCGTTTATTTTTTCCAAATATTGTTTTAGATATTCCGTAAGGGTGTGGTGCATACGCTCAATGCCTCTATTCGATTGAGGGTGGTAGGCTGTTGAGTAGTATTTTTCAATTTTAAAAATACAGGTGAACTGTTCGAGAAGCCTATTTTGAAAATGAGTTCCTTGATCTGTAATTATGACTTTTGGAAGGCCAAAATAAGAAATTACTCTATCAATCAGAACTCTGGTGACTTCTTCCGCATTTGCAAATTCGAGCGGTGTTAATATTATAAATTTTGTTAGCCAATCTTGAACTGTTAAAATATACTTATTGCCGTTTTTGGTAGTTTTTAGAGGACCATGGAAATCTAATGAGATTTTGTCGAAGGCTCGAGCTGGCGTATCTGTGATTAAAAGAGGCAGCTTAGTTTTTACTCTTACTAACTTCTATTTTTGACATCCTTCGCACCCCAAAAGAAATTGTCTTACGTCGGGTCACATGTTTCTCCAGTAATAGTCGGCTGCTATCTTATTGTAAGTTTTATTAATGCCCCTATTCCCACCAGTAGTAGCTTCATGGTATTCTTTTATTAATTTATATCTTTCTTCCACAGGGGGGACGGGTAAATTATTTAAAAAAAAGACACCTATCAATGGTAAGCTATGAAAATTTTATTGAACTGATCGATAAGATAGAGCCACTCAGACGAAGATAATATTGCCAGGTCCTTGACAAGGCCAAGGCTGTTAATATTTTTATCAATTATAAGTATTTTTAAAGTCTTCCGTGTTTTGACAATATCTGCGCGAAGCACCTTATCGTTTATATGATTTTTAACAAAGGCTATTAACGTCATATTATTTTTGTTATATGAGATACTTATTTCTCCGATCGCAAAATTTCTTTCGGCTAATTCGTCTGGATTCACGAATCCTCTCTTGATTAAGGTTTTTATGATTTCGGCTGCAAAAAGCAATCTATAGTCATAAAAATGTGGAGGTTTTCGCGAAATCGAAAAGGCTGTTCATTCAAAATAAGAAAATTTTCGAAGGGAGAAGGTTGTTCGTTTCACTTCACGTTCTGCACAAGAATCTTTTTGCGTGTATAACCGATATATGTTTGGGAGGTCAGGTTCCAATAAATTTATGGGAGTATCATCGACAAGGTTTCTAATTACAATATCCGTTTGATTTTTTTGTAAATTGCGGCTATTTGTCGGACCTTATATCCATATCGTTACCATGATTATTATTATCCATTGCGTTAATTTCGGAACTGAAACTGTTATTAGGAGTACTGTAATTGTCGCCTACTATATTATTTTCACAGGGTGGTGAGGCTTCAGATGACTCCATAGATAATTCAGCGTTGCACTCTGAAGTAGATGATAATAATTTTTCTGGGATAATAGCTGTGCGTTTCCTTGTTTTGATCCTCGTTCTCTTCCTTATTCTTCCCATCTAGAACTGATATTAGGGGACTTTCTGGGTCTATTTTCCATACGTTTATTTGGATGACGTTTTTGCCAGAGACGCTGCGCTCATTAATATCGACCACCAGTTGACCTTTTAATTTATCTACTAGTTGTTGGATTTGGTCATTAAATGACGAGGGGGTTTTGATGAATTTTTATTTGTTGCGGGTTTAGGGAGATGTTTTGATCATGAAAAGATTCATTATTATTTGAGGGGCGTGGTGAGCGACTTTCGTCAGGACCAGTGTCATTATTAATGTTAATAATTTCCAAGGGTTCGGATAGGACGGCTGTATTGTCGATTGGATTTTCGTTTGTTCTTATAAATTCTTATGTGGCAATGGCATTTGTTGATCTTCAACTAAGACTGTGCTAGTTGAAACAATACCTTCTTGCAAATGATCATCGTTTCCCATGTGTACCAATTTCTTGCCTGTTAACGCTTGGCTTAAGATTTGCTCTTCATCGTCTGCCATCTTCAATGGACTTATAATCAACGGTTGTATAACGGGGCACTTTCTCTGTGGTTTAGATTTTTTATTGTATTTGCGTTTATTGCGTAATAACGCAATTTAATTGGCTTTAGAATCTCCGTTTTGGTTTGTTTTTGATGCTCGTTTTCTCGATTATTTTAAAATTTAAAAAATTTTTAAACGCTCATTCTCATTTATTTCGTAATTATCTTCTACCTTATTTAATTTTACATTTGTCAAATTGCATTAAAAAACAATCCAATCTTTGAGCCTATTGAATCGTAAGTTGGGCTGTTTCAAAGTGTGGAAGTGTTTGAGAGGCTCGTAATCTGTAACAACTGTAAATTAGCGGCCATATAAATATGGTCGAAATTGTTCGTTAGCGAAGACTACGGCGGGAAGTTCTTAATCATACGATGGGTATCACAATTCGCAACCTTCCAAACATCTTGTTACGTAAATGCAAGAATGATCTTGTCCAATTATTCCTTGACTCAAAATAGCGCCGTTCGCATAATCGGAAGCGTCGGTTGTCACAATAAAGGGTTTGCTAAAATCTGGAGCCTAGAGAACTGGAGCGTTGCAAAGAGCTTCTTTCAGGGCCTCGAAAGCTTTTGTTTCTGTATCTCCCCATACGAATTTTATTATTTTTCCAAAAATTTGAAGAAGAGGATAAGGAATCTCTGCAAAATTTTGTATAAAGCGACGATAGAAGCTGGTTAAGCCTAAAAATTGTTTTACTTTTTTTTCAATTCGTGGGAACGTGTAATTCGCTAACAGCTTTAATCTTTTTTGGGTCGGTTTGCATTTTGCCGCTTCCGACAATGTAATCCAAAACATGTGTTTCTCGTTTCAAAAATTGGAATTTTATCGGCTCGACAGTTAGATTGGCTTTCTGTAGTCTTTTAACGAGTCTGCAAAATTTCGTGCAGTGCTCTTCCAAGTCTTCAGCAAAAACCATAATATCATCTAAATAAATTTCAAGATCGGTACCTTGGAGTCCTACTGTTGCTAAGGCCATTGCCCAACTGAAAGTAATCGGGGCGTCTTTTAACTCATTGCCATCCTCTTGTATTGGTAGCAGCCCGAAGGAGCAGTAAAAGATGTTTGTGTGCATCTGCGGAATCGATTGTAATCTGGTAGAATCTTTGTTTTAAGTCGATTATCGTTATATAGTTTGCAGATGTAAGATGTTTAAGAATATCACTTGTAAATGTGAGGGGATAAGAAGATCCTTACGTAATTTCATTCAATTGCCTAAAATCTGTTACAAGGCACGACCTTTTTTTGCCATTCGGATCCGGTTTTTTGTTAACGATCCATATAGGCCATGCATAATTAGATTCTGAGGGCTCGATAATCCCTTGGTCCAATAATTTTTGCATTTCTTGTTCCAAATAAATCTTTAAGGCGAGAGAATAGCACTCGGCGTAAATACAGTCATTATTTCGACCTATAAAATTGCCAAAAGGGATGCTTGGGCCTAAATTCATAAGAGGGACCCAGCCAGCATCCAGACCAGACGCGGAAGTACGAGCATAGATAATGCGACGAGTGTGACCGAGTATTACAAAATACTCTTCCTGCTCGAACGGAAACATAATATTAAAAAGTATTAAAGATTTGTCGACGGCGTCGATGCGACCACCGTATTTAGTAATTACGTCTCAGTCGATGAGCCCATCAGTCTCAATCGGAAAATCATCTGGAACTACATGCATTTCGCATGGTGAATTAAATAAAATAATATCCGTTCGGCCGAGCGTTGTACTTACGCCGGCGGTGATGCCCGTTATATTTTAGTATATTTCGATACAAGTGCGAAAGTGTTGATTCTAGCACGAGTGTAGAATCATCTTTCGCACGTGTATCGAACGATATTTTTCTATACAGGGGGCGTAAAAGCGATGTTAAAAAATTATAGAATGTGTAAAATCGCATTTTACGCATACTGTATCGAAAAAAATATTATGGCAATCTAAATTATTAATATCGATCAAGGCATTATTTTTTACGATAAAAATGTCCGCGATCAAAATATTAAAAATATACTTTTTGAAATATAACGCGTTTTATACTTCTTGAAGGTGAAAATGAAAAGTTTTGGGAAAACTACCTACATCATTGGAAAGTTGAGGAAAAAATACGTTGGATAGGCTTATCAGTAAATTTTTTAAGTACGCTTTAGTATCGTAAACACGAGTTAGAAATAGAATGATTTGGTGCTCGCGCGCCGCGCTGGGGCATTTGACATGAAGCGCTTCATATATGCATAAAATTTGCGCAGTTAAAGTTCAATTAAATATTTAGGTTTTTCTACTCAAGGGAAATGAATGAATAAGGGAAGAAAATAGATAAAAAATACTTACAGTTGAAAGACGGCGCTGAGTACAATGAGTTGCAGCATGTTGAATAAAGCCTGGATGCTTGTAACGATCTCCGTTGATTAGTGAAAAAGAAAAAAGCCACTTCTCGCGTCAAATAATTTACTTTTTAAATGTCGGGAATAAACTCCTCTCATGTTGAAAAAAAATCGACTTGAAGTCCTGATTTGGTATACACCGCTGCCTTGGAGAGGGATTTAAAATTGGAGAGAGAGAGAGAGAGTCTCGCGGCGGCTCGTTCCCGGCTGACTAGATACATGCGCTCTGCCGACTTCCTCCTTCCCAAAAACGTGAAGGGAGGCGGAATGCTCCGGATGTAGGAAATGTAAAAGCTGCGCTTTTGCAAGTCCCCGGCGCACCCGGCAACGGCTGACGTCGGCGGAAGATCCTATGTCCGACGCCGCGCGAGTCGAACGCTCCACGTACCGACAGACTGCAAGTCTGTCTACGTGACACTTTATTACTAGTCATTTTTTTAAAAAATGCCAAAAAATAATTTTTCTACACAGATTTTCAAAATACTCAGAAAAACCTTTAATTGTATCTTTTTGATAATTTTCTGCGATTTTTTTTCGGGAAGGAACGCTTGCTTAAAGTTAGTGTAGTTATAATATCTCGCTTAAGAAGTTTTAATGATTTTGATACACTTTCGTAGTTCGACCGCTCAGGGGTCACTTTAAGCAAGCGTGTTCGGGATTCTAATACCCGACTGTGCCATTAGATGGCGCATGATAACTTGCAATAAGAAATATCGATCAGAGTGAACGTATAAAGGCTTGCGCCATACACTCGACCTATTACGTCAACCGTTATAGCTTGCCTATACCACTTGCCTACTATTGCCAAACATACTTATAGCCAATTTTGCCTATACTATTTTGCCGGTATTGCCTATTCGTCTTATTTGTGAATAAGACAACTTGCCTATTTACTTTGCCATTAATTTCTACCTTCGGGAAAAGTTAATGCAAGACTATAAGAGTCATTTTTAATTTATTTCTTCTCGTTGACAAATGACAGAGTTATGTGATGTTGGAAGAAGGAGTGGGCGAAGAATAACACTTGTACACATACTTTAATTACAGTTCTTTATTGAAGTTACATTTAAGTTTTACTTATAGTATTTAATATCACACGTTAGGTGTTGCCACCGGTAGCTCTGATTGAGCACTAACTGTCGCCGGCGGGCGTCGCTCGCAAAGGTACTAGAGAGGGGAGAGGGAAAAGGGAGAGCGCTCCCTAGAGTCAAGAGGGCAGCTTAGGCAGGTCCGCAATTCTAACACTCCTTCCTATGTATCTGAATTTCAGTCCAGTTTTACGTTGTACTTTTATATAGGCCAAACATCCAAAACGTTTTAACTGCGTAATGTCGACTCTGTGATTTGGATTGAATACTTGTATAGGTGATATCATGTTATTCGATTTATGCGGTATCTTGTTGTACGCATATTCTGCTGCGTTCAAGGCCAAATCCTACATGTTTTCGAGAAGTCCAGAATCGTATATTAACGCTCGCACTTTCTTCTGGATCGTCTGGTTGAACCTTTCAGCCACTCCATTATGTTGAGGCGTATCAGGATATGCTAGCTGCAGTTCAGCATTCAGTCGCTTCAGAAAATCGTATATCCACCAGTAAATTCAGTCCCCTGATCGCTTCGCAAGTAACAAACTTTCGCATCTTTTCCCAACAGATTTCGAGCACTCTTTACAAACGATTCTAAGCAGTGACCTGTCTCATCTTTAGTTTTCATTACGTACGCCATCGCTAAACGTGAGAAGTCATCTATACATACAGAAATGTATTTATATCCCTTGGGATATGTGGCAGGATTTATCATACCCATGACGTCTGCATGTATAATCTGCAATGGCTCTGTCGCTCGCTGTCGCGTTGTTTTAAACGGCAACGTTTTATTTTTAGAGATCATACATATTTCGCATTGTTGTATAGAGTCATCGAAAACAACCTTTTTAAGTTCTTTAATCTTCAGCATTCTCTTTTGTATTTTTTTCAAGTAGCTAACGGACGCATGACCCAAACGAAAGTGTCATAACATGGCTTGGTTATTAATTTATGATTTGTCCGAATTCTCTTCCAACTCCACGTCGCACGTTGGTTTTTCATTCTCATTAGCTTCATTTACGTCGTTTAATTTTCGGTCGCGTATTGTATATTCAAAGTCAGAGCAAATCACGGTATTAGTTTCACAATCTCTATTTTCAAGTTCGCTTTCGTTTTGAATGCCACAATTTTATTTTTGTCTACAATAGAATAAACATTCGCTTTATTTATTTCAAATCGTATTATCCAGTAAGGTTTTTGGTAAATGCCTGATAGAAAACTTTCTTTTGATATCGGATCATAAATATCGATTTGTTTGTTATTTAAATAAACGCTTAATCCTAAGTCAGTAAACTTTCGTATCGATAGAAGGTTCTCCGATAAATTCGCAGCGTAAATCACATTATTAAATTTCAGTATTTTATTATCGTTCGCGAATACTTAAACTAAACAGACTCCCTCCGATCTTAAGTTCACACTATCGTTTTTATTAGCGCATTTAATCTCATCTGGTTGTTGATTAAAGGTTTTAAAGATCAGTCTAGGCTTAGTCATGTGTTCCGTCGCACCTGTAATAATAAAAACAGAGACACTATGCTTTTATTCCCGTCGCGATGTAATGCAAACGAATCGGTAATGGGGTTGACATTTTATACATATATTTCCTGTTTGTTTCATTTCGGATACTTACGAGTGTCTACATTATTTCCCGATCCACGATCACTCGCTTTTTCCCTCGGGTTGGTAGATTCGCTCATTCCTCTGCCTCTTCTATGACTTCTCCAGTTACGTCTATTTCCCCGTGTATAATTTTTGTCCGGCCTGGGTCTTTTGAAATCGCAGTGACTGTCAACGCTGTCACTTTTACGCTGGTTACCGCTGTAACGACCTCGACCTCCTCTAATACCGCGACTACCAGATTTGTATTGAGTGCTGTCGTACCTTGAATGTTCACCTCTCTGTCGCTGCAGTCGCTGTGGGCAATTTGCGGCAGTATGGGTGGTAAATTCTTTACACTCAAAGCACATCTTTTTCCCTGTGCCAAGACGAGGACAGTTTTTGGACATATGTCCAAAACTATCGCATTGATCCAGTACCTCACACTGTCCATTGAGCTCAAGTGTGCTGTTTTTGTTACCGCGGTCACCATCGCTGTCTGCACCTTGATACTCACCACCTGCACAATGTATAATTTCAAATTATCATATGTTAATTGTTTATCAGCCATACTTTTTGACATAAACTCAATATTTAGTATTTGTGGCACTGCGTTTACAACAGCGCTATAGAATGCATCCTTTTTCTCAGTTTCAGGTAAATTTTCTACTTCAGATAATTTATTATATGCTCTAATCACATCTTAGAATCTGTCGATAAACACACTCGCTTTTTCTTTCGAAGGATTGTATTGCATACGATATAGCTGTCTACGCAGTGTCATTGACGTAACATTAGTCTCATTTACTTTAATTTCTCTCTGTCTCTTAAGTATTTCTTTTGGATCTTGAATTTCTACTACTTTTGCGTGATATGTTTGGTCGATTCTATTTATAATTATATCTCAGACTTTACACTTATGTCTTTTAATGACATTTTCACCATAATCTACAGCCGCTTTTACAGTCGAATCAAAGACATACAATAAGTCGGCAATGCTCAATTCAGATATCAGAAAATCTATGAAGCGTTCGAGTTTAGTTCGATTCGTTAATGTGTATTCCTGTCGCACGTTCGAATCTTTTGCCGTTAATTCGGCTCTAATTGTATTTCTTAGTGCTCGCGATACATCAGTCGAAATATTACTATTATTACATGATTCTAAATTCAATGTTTTTAATTTCATTCTGTACTAGACTCGAGATTTCATCTTTATTGAATTTATTTGAATCAGAAGCTATCGCGGTAGAATTACAAAAATTTGGACTTCCGAAAATATCGCTACCGTCTATTATTTTGTTACTATTTTTCCCAAACTGAGTCTCAGTCTCTTTCATCCGATTTTCCATCCGTTGCAGTCGCTCATCTCTCGCTTTGCCGTCTCTAGTCATTTCTTTCTTCATTTCTTTTATTTCCAGGCGAAAGTCATGCTCTCCTCTCGCGCCTTGATGCGGGAGACGAACCGACGTCGCTTTCCCTACCATCGCGCAATACATGGTACACGAGGCACCGCTAACCGGCTCACGCCTCGACTCTCTCTCTCGCTCCAGCAACGGCACATACGCATATGCCATGTACCGCCATTACATCTACCGAGGTTCGCGTTTTCTCTCTCTCTCACTCTCTCACGCATGCACACTAGAGAGGCTGTGTGCACGCCGCCGCCGCCATACCTACTCACCAGAGGTCCACGTGCGCGTCGAAACCTGTTGCGCGGGTTCGCGCGCTACGACACCGGGACGCGTCAGCCACTTCCTTTAAACGGAAATTTGACGATCACTCTTTTCGCACTTAACACTCGCGATTTTCACAGCGCTACGATATGCATAACGCGGACGAACTCTAATTACCGGTATTGCTCGCTTTTATCTCCCGTAGACTCAAAACCCTTCTTTTACCTGTCGCGCACTTTCTTTAAGCAAAGCATAATTCTCACTTATAGTAAATGAGAGAGAGATAAATTTGACTCATGCCCCGGTGACGGTTTCTCGCTCAAGAAGATGGAAGCGTTCTCAGTCTCACTCTCTATCTGTTGAACCACCATGAGGCGCACACCTCGAATAAATAGAGATAATAAATATAGAATACACACACACACACACAGACACACACACACACACACATACACCACGAGGGGGAGGCTGTGCCCCCACGTGGCGCATTCTTGGGTGGCGGATATAGGAAAACTCGTTGCAGACATACAATGTTACGTAAGTAATGCTGCTTGTAGAGGGTAGAAGAAAAATTAAATATCTCCCGCGGACCAAAAGCCTAACGAAGACATGTTAAAGCTCACCACATGAAACGAGGTTGGATCCTCGAAGCATCGCCGAGCGGACGCTCGCCGATTGCTACAGTGCAACATATCTTCGACTGACGAGGGGGAAGGATGTGAGATAAACTGGGTTATGACACTCCCAGGCTACCGGTCAGTACAGGGGCCAGGGGCGGTTCAGCCGGTACACTCTGGCTGCCCTATCAACTGGCGAAAATCCCGATGGCTATGGCGGTGCCGGGTGGCGCCCGGATAGGGCCCTGTTGTGGTTAGAGAGGGGGCCTCGCTACCTTCCTCCGGATGCTTTTTGAGGACGCCTTGCGCTGTTTCACGAGGCCAGAACATACGTCTGGGAGGCTAGGATTTGAGGACAAATCCGAACTGAAAGTCGGTGACAGAAGGGAGGTGCGAAAAAAGGAAAAAACAATGATACGTTCACCATTAACGAAAAACTTGGGGACTTCGAATACCCCAAAAAGTGTTCAATCTATTGGGTTCCCTACCCAAAAAACAGAAAACAACAACAGTCTGGATGACAAGGCATATGCCACGGAGTGTAGCCCCGTGAAGCCAACGAACATGAAGGCAGGAGATAAGCAAAGGGTAGCCGAAAAGCACGAAGACGGCAAGGAAGAATGGGACTTCTGTCTAGAAAGAAGAAGCGTTCACCGTGGTCGGCTCGGTGACAAGATCACAGAGTTGAAGAAGTTTGTCAGAGACAAAATAATGTGCACAAGGCTATTAAAGACTTAGTTCGAAGTATCAGTGCGATATTCAAGAATCTATGCAAGGTAGAGAATGATTTGCTGCAAGATCAGAGCCCTGGAACGGAGGGTAAAGTTACCCAGACTACTCCGAGTCTATGTGCTAAGAAAATTGGAAGAGAAGAGGAAGCTCCAACCATCCTCCGGAAACCAGAAGAGAAGGCTGAGGAGCAGGAAAACCTGCCGGAAAAGCCATCGTGGTAAGAGATCGTCATACGAAGATCAAAAGAGAAGGAAAAAAATGCAATCGAGAAGGATTACAGTGGCCCTGGCGTCATAAACCAGAATAGGATCAGGAAGGACAGACCAAACCAGGCAAGACCTCCTAGACCGGAAGCATTAGTCATCACGACTGCGGAGGGGAAAAGCTACGCGGAGATATTAGCTAAAATTAAAGAAGTTCCCTCATTGAAGGATGTGGGGAATAGCGTAAGTAAAATACGCAAAACTGTAGCAGGAGATCTCCCGTTGGAGCTTACACACTACAAGGAAGCTAAGACCTCAGAACTACAAGAATCTGTCAAAGCAGTACTGGGGGAAGGAGCCAAAATAAGAGCACTGCAGCAAGAAGATACCTTTGAGATAAGGGATCTAGATATGCTTACCACAAAAGAGGAAATACGAAAAGCGCTACAAAGGGAAATTCGAGATGAAGGTGAAATCGAGCTCACTGTCGTAAGATCTCTGCTAAAGGCATATGGAGACACGCGGATAGCTTCTATACGAATGTCGGCTCAAATAGCAACTAAGTTTATTAAGCTAGAGGAGATAAAAATAGGATAGGTCAATTTCAGGATTGGTTCGTCTAACCACGAAAAGGGGCCGCTTTGGTGTTATAAATACCTGGGCTTTGGACACGTTGCCATGAACTGTACCACAAGATAGAAGCAAATGCTGCTACAAGTGCGGTAACACGGGGCATAAAGCGTTTAGTTGTCGTAATGAACCTTGTTGTATACTGTACCATGGAAAAGGCGACAATACATAGACGAGCTATGCCGCAGGTAGCTACTTGTACTCAGCCTACCAAGCGGCTGTGAAAATGAACAAAAAGAGGAAATGAAAATAGTCCAATTAAACCTTAATCACTGTGAAACTGGGCGAGACCTTCTACGCCAATTTGTACGAGAGCAGAAGGTTCGCCCCGCTCTTGTTAGTGAGCCGTACAGGGATCTGAACGAGCCATCGTGGGAATCCGACGCCACAGGTAAGGCAGCAATCTGGGCATGCAAGAATTTTACTTTCCAAGGCAGAATCGTGACCAAAAAAGAAGGCTTTGTGAGAGCCAAGATAGAGGGCACACACATATACAGTTGTTATACCCCGCCTAGCACATGAACAGGGCAGGACCAACAGTTACCAGATAGGCTGGTACAGGCCGCTAGGGATTAGAAACCAGTTATAATAGCCGGAGATTTCAACGCATGGGCGGTTGAGTGGGGTAGTCAAAGAACAAATAGAAGGGGACGAGTGCTACTGGAGGCACTCACAGCGCTGGACTTGTTATTGGTCAACCAAGGAAACACACCCACTTTCAGGAGGGGAGACGCAGAGTCAGTTATAGACCTAACATTTGTTAGTAACTGTCTCATAAAGTTAGTAGACAAGTGGACCGTGAGCGATACACAAACAGTGACCACCAAGCCATAATAATGGAGCTAGGCATCCCAAATAAGAAATCTAGTGCAAATTACAGAAGTACAAGAACCGAATGGAAGGTAAAAAATTATGACAAGGAATTATTTTTGACGATATTGGAAAATATCCAATTGTCAGGATCAATGCCCAATCAACGATGATCACCAGCATATTGGTGAAATGATCAGATACATAAAGCGCATAGCGATTGCCATCGAGCACGGATACTAGAACAATGGTCAAGGAAGAAATTCTACCGAACCGGTAGAGGAATAGAGGCAGTTGAGATCATCAATCGAGAAATGAAGGAAGCTAAGTACAACCTTAAAAGACACATTAGAGAAAGTAAACAAAAATGCCTAAGGGAGCTGCAAGACGAGGTCGATGAGGATCCTCGGGACCGACCTTACAAAATAGTAATGAAGAAGATTAAGGGAAGTTACGTGCCCCCACCAAAGTGCCCAGAGGTACTACATAGGGTTGTAACAACACTCTTTCCGAGGTAGCCGGATATTACCTGTGGTATTGAAGAAGCAATAGATTTAGATGATATACCCTTGGTCACAGAGAAAGAATTAAGCTCAGCCTGCCGGGGAGTAGGAAATAACAAGGCTACAGGCCTCGATGGCATACCCAATATTACATTGAAACTTGCTATTCAGGCTCATCCAGGAGAGTTTATAGACCTGTACAATACATGTCTCAAAGAAGGGCCGTATCCACTAAACTGGAAAAAGCAGAGACTTGTGCTGTTACCAAAGGGTAACAAGCCGCCCAGAGAAGGGTCGTCGTATAGACCGCTCTGCATGTTGGATACGCAAGGTAAAATATTCGAACTCATAATCAGCGTTAGATTAGAATGCGCAACCGAAGGGACAGGGGGGCTCAAAGAACATCTATATGGTTTCCGGAAATGCCGCTTAACATTGAACACGATAGGCTTAATGGTAAACACAGCACGGTCAGCGATAAGCGGGAAAACCTGGTACAAAAAAGTACTGCGCAGTTGTCGCCCTCAACGTTAATAATGCATTTATCTCGGCGAACTAGAGCAAAATACACCAAGCACTTTCGAAAATGGAAGTGCCTGCGTACATCAGAAAAATATTATCCGACTAGCTCAAGGACAGAACTCTCCTGTACGAGACCGAGATGGGCACGGTGAACTACAAGGTCACCGGAGGTGTTCCCCAAGGATCAGTACTTGGCCCACCGGTATGGAACATCATGTATGATGACGTACTCAGACTAGAACTACCACAAGGGGCAATTATCGTAGGATTCGCAGACCATATAGCCGTAGTAGTTGTAGCAAAACAAAAGGAAGAAGTAGTTGAAATAGCTAATGAAGCGACCCTCGAAATACAGAAGTGGCTAAATAACGCAAAAGGACAGCTTGCAGGTCACAAAACGGAGGCGATCCTAATATCTTGTAGAAAAAAGAAGGAGACAATCAACCTAACAATAGGCGGTCATAAAATTACTTCTAAACCGACTGTTAAGTATCTGGATATCACCTTAGGTGCAAAGCTGACGTTTAAGCAGCACCTGGAACTGACAAGTGATAAAGCGGCAAAAACTTCCGCAGTGTTGACACGGCTGATACCAAATGTGGGCGCACTGTTACAGAACCGGAGGACACTGCTGGCAAGCGTAATTACATCGATCGTGTTGTACGGAGCCCCGATATGGACAGACGCTATACTAGTTAAGGCATATGGCACTTAGGGTCACGTCTGCATATCGTACGGTATCGGACGAGGCGGTCTACGTTACAGCAGGGCTCCACCAATAGATCTATTAGCGATGGAAAGGGAAGAGCTCTATGAAGAAAAGCGACGGGACAGCGGCAGAATGAACAAAGAAATATGGAAGGCCGCAAGGAACAAGACGATGACAGAGTGGCAGAAGAGGTGGGACTCTAGCAGTTAGGGACGCTGGACACACCGCCTCATACCAAGTATAGAAGACTGGATCAAAGATGACACGGGGAAGTAAACTTCTACCTCAAGCAGATTCTGAGCGGACATGAATGCTTCCGAGAATATCTGAACCGGTTCAATTTGGAGGATTGTCCGGATTGTCCAGCGCGTCCGAATGAAATCGAGGACTCTGAGCATGTATTCGGTGAATTTCCACGCTATCAACAGGAGCGAGAAGAGCTTGAGTGATGCCTATGAACCAGAGTAACTCCTGAGTCTATTATGGTAACTATGATGACTTCGGCCGATGAATAGAGCGCAATAAACAATTTTGAGTGAGAGTCCCACATCGAAAGGTGTCATGTCATGCTCCATTATAAAAAAAATACACTCACACTAACTGCACTTAAACTTTAAACCGTCGGGCCTGCCAACTATGTATGGTAGGACGAAGCACCATCCCAACAAGAGCAGTTCTAGACTGGCCAATGTACAAATGTATTCCTCAGGGCAGCGTTAAAAAATTAAGGTATAAAATGCTACTTTGCGCCCGAGGTACGGCAAGTATTACTATACCAGTTAATTAAACTCACTTGCCTATCTATTATTGATTTCACTCCATTTTTTTATTTAATTTATAATAAATGATAACTGTAGTACTATGCAAATCATTCAATTTATAATTACTTGCCTATCAATTATTTCTTTCTTGTGTATAATTTGTAAACAATGTTTATTAGTGTATTTTAATGAAAAAGCAGTTATATAAAGATCGTGTAGAGAATTTACATTTATTTCTATAGTACGCTTATTGAGAAACTAGTTTTCAATAAATATATGTGATTACAAAATTCTGTACTATTCGTAGAATTGGCTGCAAACATATCTTGATATTCCATATACTTTCGTAGATAGTGATAAATGATAAATGAAAAAATTGGCTTATCGACGCTCATATACTCATGTTCTTTTGGTCATGAAAATGTTGGTTTTTCAGATTTTAGATGGGATTTTGATTTTATTTCATACCACTGGATGGATATTTTATATTTATATTAGTGTTAGCAATACAATAATCTAACTTAGCATAATATTTGGGAAAGTCACTCAATAGTAGATGGATTAAGAGTATAAAAGGACGGATTGCAATAACTTATAGTTGAATCAATCACGGTGAGCTTGAAGTACCAATAGGGTTAATAAAAACTTCCACAAAATCGACAAACTGGTCGTGGAATCTATATGATTTAAGATTTCTAAAAATGGTTGTACCAAAATCGCAGCTGATTCTATTGGTAAGTTATAATGATTTGAAAATTTATTATTTTTTGTTGATAAATAGATTTTCTTTTAATAAAGAAGAAGAGGGATTAGTATCAAAAGTTATCAAAAGTTTAGTATTTGTTTTAGATTATGTAAACATCTGAAGTACTTGAAGAAAATACGTTTACTTAATACAAAATATTTGATTATAGCATAAATCAGTGGTTTTACTATAAAGCTTAATATGTTTGTCAATTTATATTTAATATTTACAAGATATTTACATATACCACTCATAGCGTGACCCAAAACCAACGACGTGGACGTGGTGGTATGCTGGTTTTTATTTTTTTCTCAACTTTTTATTACATTTTTAAACTTTTTCTGCACTATTTTTGTTGCATATGTGTTGCATATGTACTTAGTGTTTTAAAATAATTAATAATTTATAAAAATGAGAAGCAAAACAACAGAATTTTTCTGTATAATAATTAATACGGTGTCGAGTCATGAATTAACGAACTAAGTTATTTTTTCTTATTTATTTTATATCATTCATAAACGAGAGTTTACATGTCAAATATAATTGTAAGGCGAACAAATAAATAACTAATCTGTGATGTATTTTTCTTTATCATTTAATTTAAATATGTCCTGAAGAAAATTCAACGACTGCACGCATTAAGTTTATCGCTAAAGAAGGGTCTTCTAAAGAATTTATTTTGTAACGATTACTAATACTTTAAAAAATCGCGATGAACTGATTCGCCTGCTTGTTCAACCAAAGTTCAAGTCCAGTATTATTTAAGAAATATAAACAATCTCCAAGATGTTCCAATGTTACATGTATTTTTAATATTGCATTTTTAAAATACATTTCTCAATAATACATACATTATAATTTTCTTAAAAAATGAGAAGGTTGATCGTATTATGACATTGCTGGCAAACTTTTTATCTCTATTCGTAGAATGAAACTTTTCGTAATCTTTTTTCAAATCCCCGTAAGCTTTTAATTTTTTACAATTATTGATTAATTTTGTCGATGAACTTCTGTCGTCAGTCCTATCATTTTATCCACCTATATTCTCATCTTCTTCATGACTTCTCAATCTTTTCAATGTTATAAAACAATAAGGACAGGGGTAAGTCGATATTGCTGTTTGCTGACCATTGACAATGAGTAGGACTTCGAAATATGAAACGAATTTGAAGAAAATATTATTGATGTTGATTAAATCAAAGACAAGTTTCAGATTTTCATATGTTTCTTTTATTTTCGGTATAATTTTGATTTTACACCGGCAGTGCCATCTTCAGAGTATAGTTACCTTTTTTGAGGAGATTCTGACTCTATTGCTGTTTCTGAAGAATCATTATTCAATTTAGAAGAATAGCTTACCGAAAATACTGTAATACAAATTTTGATAAAGCCTTGTCCTTCATCAGCCATAACTTTTACTTGTACTGTACCAATCATATCTCGCTCTTTCGCAACAACGTCTAAGATTTCTTCGGCATGTCCATAAATAACGGGTCTGCTCACTTTAAGTCAAAGGATTATCCGTATCAAATTAAAAAAAAATTCATTTTGTAATATTCATCCATTGCTTTTGATTTAACAGTTACATATTTTGCATAATGTGATGGGACTGAATTTCTACCTGCTGTACTTCTTAGATAATTAGTCAATGTTTTCATGTGATTAGATGAAACACCTGAATTGACTTAAAAATTATCCAAGCCTTCAGAAGAAAAAAATATTGCCTTTTTCTCTTCAGGGTTCACAACAACTCTGACTTTCGAACCTGATGAACTTAAATTCATTTCAACATTATGATAATTCGAACTTAAACTAGGTACTTTCATTGATTCTTCGTTTCAAAGTACAAACAATTACTTGTTCTGGCAGTTTTTTTTATAACTTCCATAATATTTGCACGAAGATTATTACCAACTTTTTGAAAATATGTTTGACACACTTGAATTGTATTTTTCTCTTTTTTTGCAAACTTCTGCTTTTAAGAGTTGATCAATATTTGAAGTGCCTAACAGCCCGTTAGTTTTATCAATCGCATTCATGAAGTATCGAGTATAAGTTTTACCTTTCTCAATTTTGTAATGGCCCTTATTTCTATCTGTTAAAAAAATTTAGCAATTGCATGAATTATTAAACCTTGTTTCTTTAGGTAATATTATATCTGTGTAATTAGGAAAAGTTAGAATGGTATTTTACGGTCATTTTCATCAAATACTTACAAGGAGAGTGTTTGACCTTCGAGAAACGGATTTTAGCGGGCATTGGAGAGTCGATTTCTGGTAGCTAAAAATGAAGCCCAGTGCTCACATTTCTGTCCAATGGGCCCTTTTTCTTAAGATATGGACAATTTAGTCACAAATATCATCTATTTCGTTAAAAAAATGATGCCTCTTCTATTGAGTGTCACATTGTAAGTATGTAAGATACGAAAACGAGAAAGAAAAATTATAAAAGTAGATAGTAAAAGCTAAAATTAAGCTAAAATTAAAGCCCTGATTCATTAAAAAATATTGATTTTTCAGGAAGTTACAAGCAATCAAAGATAGCTTAAGAAAATGGTTAAATATACGATCTAGTAATCGGTTAAAATGAAGACAAATTTTTAACCATTTTTTTACGTTATCTTTGATTGCTTGTAACTTCCTAAATCATCAATTTTATTTAATGAATCAGGACTTAAATGTTAGCTTTAACTGTCTACTTTTATAATTTTTCTTCCTCGTTTTCGTATCTTAAATATTTACAATGTGACACTCAATAGAAGAGACATCATTTTTTAACGAAATAGATGATATTTAAGACTAAATTGCCCATATCTTAAGAAAAAGGGTCCATTGGACGGAAATGTGAGCACTGGGCTTCATTTTTAGGTACCAGAAATCGACTCTCCAATGCCCGCTAAAATCCGTTTCCCGAAGTTCAGACACTCTCCTTGTAAGTATAAGTATTTATATGTTTTAGGAAGCAGAAAAAATTCAACAACTAAAAAATCATTATTTGGGAAGTTTTAAGAAATTTTCTCTAAAGGTTATTATCTCAAAATGTAATTTTTTAAACTTCGGCTTTGTTTTTCTCAGGCACCACTTGAAGGATTTACATCGTACAAAGCTTGCATTACTTGAAATATATTCATCTATGACCCGAAGCTCCAGATTTTGGATATTTTTTGTGTAAGTATGTTTTTAATACCAAAAACCATAAAAACTCATAAAAATTCATAAAATTAACAAAAAAAGTGGGTTTTTGTATTAAAAACATACTTACACAAAAATTTCCAAAAACTAGAGCTTTGGACCGTAGGTGACTGTATTTTAAGTAATTCAAGTTTTGTACGGTGAAAATCCATCCATTGGTGCCTGATAAAAACAACGCCAAACATTATTTTTTGAAATTATCGTAGCACTGAATAAAATGGGTTTTGGCACTTCAATCTTAGCCCATTTTGTTAGAAATTAGTTATATTTTTAGTATATTTAAGTATAATTAGTATAATAATTCTTCATTATACGTTTTCAGATGATCGAATGCAGAAGGGTCTTTAGATATAAGACCCCCTTAAATGTCTAAAAACATGCTCCTAATTATCTGTTAATAAATAAGACAAAAATTACGTGCTAGAAGATACATGCAACATCTGAACAGTTACTTTCTGTCTTTTTTAGCAAGTATTTGACCTTTTGATGATAGGTTTCTTTTCTTGTGTGCTGGTGATAAAAACTGTAAGTCTGAGGGGTCATCTGAGAGGGCTAGTAGTGGTCTTGATTTGAGGAACATTTCAATACGATAAAGTAACGTACACAATTCCGAAAAGGTAAAGACCTGATTACCAATGATTCTTCGAAGATAAAATTTGGTCGACTTCACAGCCGCTTCCCAAAGCCCTCCAAAATGAGGTGCACTGGGAGGATTAAAAATCCACGGAGTACCATCCTAAGCTATTGAGCGACAGACATTCGAGTTAAACGACGAGAGTTCGCTTAACAAAAGGCGACACTGCGAGTCGGCACCGATGAAGTTCGTCCCTTGATCAGAATAGAGCTGTTTACAGTGACCTCTGCGAGCGGTAAAGCGGTGGAAGGCAGCAATAAATGATTCGCTAGAAAGGTCCTCAGCTGCCTGAATGTGTACAGCTCGTGTCGCCATACAGACGATAAGTATTTCGTACCCTTTCCGCGAGTTTTTGTTAGGCGAATATTGATCGGCCCAGCGTAATCAACGCCTGAGCACTCGAATGGAGGTGAAGGATGGACGCGGGCAGCAGGTAACTCTCCCATTAGTTGCGTTGGAATATGGGCGGCAAAGCGAGTGCATGGAAGGCACGCGCGGATTACTTGGTTAATCATCTTTCGCCCAATACTATCTTCTTAAAGTAGATAGCGTTAATTGCACACCTCCGTGTAAGAAACGATGATTGGTATGACTTATGAATAAATTGGTGAAGTGACTAGACACAGGTAGAATAAAAGGATGCTTTGCATCCTCAGCAAGAAGAGAGTTTTACAAACGACCGCCCACCTTAAGCAGGGCGCTTTGTAGCTTAGGATTGAGCTTTATGATAGAGCTTTGTGAAGACAATTTTTCTCCCTTTCATAATCTTTGGATTTCATATGCAAAATGACTAGTTTGAACGATGTATACCCAGAGAAGTTGGCCATTTTCGAGCTCTTTGCAATTGAATTCAGTATCGCTGAAGGACTCGTCTACTAGGAGAAAGGGCAGTTGCATTAGCTGTAGTTTTTCGTTCACAAAATGAGATTGGTCAGATATCCGTTCTCTTAACTTTATGCGCACACCTTTACAATAAACCTGAGGCACTAGGCTGTGATGCGAATCAATTTCGAAAATGTTAAATATTTAACGAGAAGATCCCACGGTTGACTAGAAGTCTCTACCGACTTCGAATTTTGATTAGCCTTTACAGTAGTTTAACTAAAACTTGACTTAACTATATTATGTACAGTAAAATTGAGGTTGTTCTGCGCTGTTGACTAAGGGCTAGACGTTTCCGATAACCAAAGCGGACCATGCCACCACAAGTTGCAAGAAGCGAACTTGGTGGGTTCGATCCCTCTTGCGGCGACGTCGGCTGGGTTATCGCACGAAAGCACGTGATGCCAATAGGCGTGAAGTATCAGGGTGTGGATTACCGAACATCGATTAGCACTAAATACTCCCCATCTCGCTGGGTGATCTTTAAGCCAAACGAGAACATCTGCAGAGTCTGACCACAAATGTGTACCATTTATCTCTATCGACTTAGAAGAGCTGAATTGATGAACTCAAGGTCTTAAGTGGAGCGACTCTAGTCTTCGCTACCTGAAGTGTGATGAAAACCTTTTGATTTTGCACTATGCGCAAATAGACACCGGCGCCGTAGGCGAATTTAGAGGCATCTGCAAACCCGTGGATCTCCACTAGTTCAGCTTGTAAGGCATAGCCGTTCCAGCGAGGCATAACGATACTATTGACAGCTGGAAGCTTGAACAGCCAAGCTTGCCACCGCTTGATGATATCATGTGACAGCTCTGCATCTTAACTAGTTTTGAGCAGCCACCGCGACTGCATAAGAATCTTGGCTGTTATAATTATCGGAGCTAGCCAGACCTTGGGATCAATGGTGTGCGCGATTCTAGCAAGCACTGATCCTTTCGAGTACGAATGCTCGGATGACGGGCCTTCGAAGTGATAACGAAAGCAATCGTCTTAAAAGGGTTTTAAAATCAAGAGCTAACATATCTGCAGAAAGAGAGTCTCTAAAGCCTTAGCTTCATTAGAAGTCCACTATCTGAGATTTAAACAGCCTTGCTCGAAGAGGAGTAATAAGTTCCTGTTGTTTTGCTGTAGCTTCAGAGATCGAATGTGTTCCAGAGAGCACGTTATCTGAGTACAGCTCCTTTCTAATGA
The DNA here is from genome assembly GCA_036873485.1 of Torymus texanus. Classification (NCBI taxonomy): domain Eukaryota; kingdom Metazoa; phylum Arthropoda; class Insecta; order Hymenoptera; family Torymidae; genus Torymus; species Torymus texanus. The sequence goes on from JAYJLV010036203.1 coordinate 23,104, forward strand.
TTTGTGTTGCAACGGTATACTCATGTTCATAATCTAAAGTTAATTGGAGAAGAGTACGAATCGCGAGAAAGGGCGATCATGACAGGCCATACGTAACGGTCGTGAGGTGATAGACTTCTACAGGATCATCTGCTTAAAATGCCATAAAATGCACTGGAAGTTCTGATATCTCTCGTCAACCATTATCTGACGGAACATTTTTTCTACGTCAGCCGACAAAGCAAATTCGTATCTATGCCACGAACAGAGTATATCTACTGGATATTGTAAGAGATTAGGGCCGATATCAAGGAGATCGTTAAGAGTGTTGCTTAAAGGGGTTTTGATTGAGCCATTGAATACAGTGCGTAGTTTTCTGGTTGAACTGCCCTCTTTCCACACCCCAAGGTGTGGTATGAAGAAAGCGTCTGTGTCGGTCTGACTACTTATGGCTGTGTCAAGTTTCATGTGACCTAAATCAAGATACTCTTTCATGAAATCTATGTAAGCGAGTTTTAATTTTTCGCCCCTTTAAAAGGCGGATTCCATGCGCTGAAGAGTGCGTAGTGCAACCGCATACGATTTACCTAGTTGAGGTTTAGAGTGTTTTGGATCCTTAAACGACAACCTAACAATGTAATGTCCCAAATCATCTCGACTTAAAATGCTACATAGTAATAGTCCTCACATGCCTGTTCTTCAGGTGTATAAGATTTTTTGACAGATACTTCCTCTGCCCTCCAAAAATCTTGTAAGATCTCTGGGAGTTAAGCCTCGTGTGAGCATTCAGAAAAACATCAGAATCATCGGAAATATGAAGCGATCAAATGCAAGCGAATCAAATGTAACTATTGAAGATTGTTAGTTATTCTTGTTATACTGATCTTGTATTTTATAGTTCATTAAATTTGTCACAAGAATATATTACACAATTTGATATAAATAAGGCCCAATTATACGTTATAAATGTACTTTAAAATAGTTTCAACATATATTACTTCAACTGATATTAATTGAAGTTATCACTTCTACCGGGCGTCCCGAGATGCACCCGGTTTTTTTTTTTTTTTTAATGTTTACATAATTTTATAGAGTGCCTCAAAGTTCAATGCTCAAAATGACACTGCCTAATGGCCCCAGGGTTAATCTCGAAATTGGCAACTCTGAAACAGAAAATTCAAAAAGTTTTTTAAAGAGGAAGGTGTCTTACATTGTAATTTACCATCTTTTATAAAAAAAATGTTGTATAAACTACGTTTTTCCCGCCTTTTTCCCCTTGTCAATTTTTTCAAACTTTTCTGCAATTTTCTTGTAAATTACGGTAGAGGACATCAAAGCGAACAAAACTCACTAAGAATTAAAATGATCCATCGAGTGGTTGTGGAGAATATGTCTGAGCCGATTGAAAAAACACCATTTCGAGAATATCGCGGTTAAAGTTTTTTTACTATTTATTTATGTAATATTTTAAAAAAAATCAAGTTTCAACACTTACAATTGGTTAATCAGCAATTCCTGGTCCATATAAAAGAAGTCCCGAGTTGACAAATTCTTGCTGTTCCTTTATCTGAGCTGTTTTCTTTTCCAAGCGAGTTTCCTTCGACGCCGCTGTACTCGCTTTGTTAGCCATCTCAATTCGCTCCTCGTATTTTTTGGGCATAATCATAGGCAGGATGTCCAATTATGCATCCCATCACCACTAACATCTTCAGGAGAGTCATTCGTCCCTCATTGAATACGGCTAATGAAATATTAGCAGCCAATTCGGTAGCTTCCCGTCCTACGAACGTATGTTTGGGAACGATAGCCCAAAGCGTTTTATTATAAAACTAATTATTGTTTTGAGTGTTCTTTCCCAAACATCGTTTTAATAATCCTTCATAGGTTAATTTTTCAAAAACCAGTATGACATATTCTTGGACCTCCGCAATTATGGCACGTTTTACATTGTAACATACTCACCAACGCCAAGAAAACGAGGGAAAATGACAAAATACAATAAGAATGGCTCTCGTCGAGTTTAACGTCAAGATTAGTTGTTTATTATTTTCTTGTCGAAGTACTCGTGAATTCCATACTGTGTTTAGTAGTATGCTGATTTCCCTGAAATTAACGAGATCTTCTCACACGCCTTGCTGTATTTGGATACGATCTTTTTTTTCTTTTCCATACGAATTTTTACCCATTTTGAAAATATCTTAAACGTTTGTGTACACTTCCAAATATATACTAAACACGTGAGAGAAAGTCGACACTGATTTCGAGCTATATTTGTATTCTTATGGCACATGTTTATGACACATTATGTCAGTTTCTGGGACGTTTTTTATACATGATGGGAGTTTATGGTACCCTGAGTGTTATCTGGGAATTACCAGAAAACTTTTGTGTATAATGGCAGTTTCTCGTACCCTACGGGTTACTTCCACAACGTTTTTTCATATATAACCTGAGGGTCATTATTTCTTTAGTCACTTATCTATTGTTACTGTTTTATTCTAGTTTCATTGTAGGATGACCCTAAGAATTTAACAATGGATTACCAGAAATTGCCGTAGCCTTTGATTATTAATATATACAAGATGTCCCATTTTAATCGCTCATCCCCAGAAATTGGCAGAAGATGTACTCGGAGAAAAAAATTATAAATACAAAAGTTTTCAAGGTCAAAGTCGTTGGTACCAT
>JAYJLV010036223.1:0-23166 GCA_036873485.1 Torymus texanus
GCGAAGCGAGGGCTGCAACACGCAGGCGGCGCCAGCCGGGCCGAAAATTAGAGAAACGCGCATGCGCGTCGCAGTTTTAGGCCTGAGGTTATATGGCACTTTCGGCCGTGAGAGCAGGGTGGGAAGACAACACTTTCCGACAGGGTATGAGAAAAACTTTTTTATTGGCTTGAATAATTATCATAAAAAAAAATAATTTTTCATATACAATTCTAAAATAATACAAAAAGTATTAATTAAAATTTGCCATGTTAGCGTTAGCCTTGCTCATTAAAAAAATGTATTTATTCATTATGAAAATATTTATCTTTTATCCGATTTCAATTGGATAATCCTCATTATCTTCGAGCTATATATTTTTTTCATTAGAACTTTTACATCCGTTAAATAAATTTTCACCCATAGCGTCGCTTTCAGCCGGTGAACGTACTTAATACAAATACAAACCATATTTATTCTCTCTCTCTCTCTCTCAGCAAAATCCGCTTACCCTTTAATATCTCCAAATAAACATAAAAATATATATTTCAAAATATAATACATATTCCCAAAAATCCACCACTTTATCTACATCGCTCCCCAAAATAACTTCCTCCAAAATAAGTCAATTAAAATATTTTCATCCTCAACAAACTACAACAATATCAAAATACCAGAATCTCAAAGATCATCGCATTCAAAAGCGTCGCATCTCGTCCCCAAACCCTCGAGCTTTAGCATTATACCTCTAATAAGTGTACATCCCAGCTTGGAACAGTACAACAAACACATTTAAAATTTCGCATATTATATAAGACACCAGCTACCATGGACACAAACATACACAGAAGCTGCTCACACGATCGACGACGAGAGTATAGAGATAGCCGGCGGCCCATCGACGCTCGACGACGAGGATAAGTGGTGCCCACGGTACCCGCGCCCGCTTGACTACATATACTTCGTATATGTACATACACAGAGTCCCTCTCTTCTCTTTCATATACCACATGTGTATGCGCATACATGTGACGATGCAGAGGGGATAGAGTGAGAGGAAAGGTGCAGTCGACTCTACTACTGGCGCACTGTGCTTTGGGCGGAAACTCTTGAAAATTAAACCACGAGTTAAGCGTTGCTGTTCTCTCTCACTCTCTCTCTCTCTATATTTTTCTCTTTCTCTTACCGTCCCTACCTACCTATCCTCCTATCCATGTATATAGTGGCAAACTCACGTCGGAGTAATGGAACTATATTCTCGGGGTATTCTGAGCATTCCGGTATGCGCGAGCGGGGCTTCAAAAGGGCGCAGGCAAAGCGCAGCCGGAGGGCATTAGAAGTATACTAGCTCGACGCGAACGCGCGAGCGCGAGTGAGAGCACATACACGGTATCTGCAAACCTTGTAGATAGAGAGAAGCAGCAGCCTTTGGAGAAGAGAGAGAGAGAGAGAGGAGGAAGAGGGGAATATGTCGAATATTTTCATTTTCGGAATTCTTGCGACGCGGCGCGGCACAACGTCGTATACCTAACGTCGCGGTCTCTCTCTCTCTCTCTCTCTCGCTTGCTCTCTGCTCTAGCTTTAAGGGAGAGAGAGAGAGATAGAGAGAGAGAGGGCCAAGTCGATGAGTTATCGCCTCTAAAGCGAAAATTGCCGCGTAGTCATCGAATTCTCAGCGTGCTCAGGGTGTTGTCCCCTTCCTCTCGCGACTGGCTTCTGGGGCGCGCGTTAACCGAGGTAGGGAATGTTGAGGAGAGAGAGAGAGAGAGAGAGATAGGGAGAGAGGTCCTTGAATAAACTGGGTTTAGTTGTCGTCGCCCTGTATATATACAGTGTTGCGCGCGCGCGCGGTGGTTGAGCGTAATTTCGACGAAAGGAGGATCGGCGGTGTACAATGCGAATGCTTTCATCGTTCTTTTAGCTGGTTCATCCGTGTTCTCGTTTCTTTTGGAATTTGGGTTGCACAGTAATATGTTTATATACTCAAAGGTGGTTGTTGATATGTTTATATGAATGGGTACTTATAGTGTTTTCTAATAAATGTATTCGTTATATATTCACACAGATAACATAACGAAAAGCATGGAAAATAAATGTAGTAATCATTGTATAATAGTTAATTAAATCACCGTATAAATTTTAATATAAACGATAAAAAGAAATTTTTTTTTTAATTTCTTCGCGATCCTTCTAACAATACGCCACTAATTCAAACAAAACAACGTGTATTACGTACAGAACTCTAAAATTTATCCTTCTTCTAATTTGTTTTCTTTAACGAGGCGCACCTGCAAACAGCCCCGCTCATTTTACCCCCTCCCCCCATCTCGCACTCAAAACATTCCAAATGAATAAAAAGCGAATAATAATTCGAAGTAAGAAGTCATTTCTCGAATGTGTATCCTTGAGGTGGTGGGCACGGAGAGCGAAACGATCTTTTAATACCGGTGGGGTGGGACTGTAGATTCAAGGCTCTTATAAAACTATTTTGCTAAAAGTAGAGAGCCGGTCGCGCGTGTATACAGGTGCTCCGAATGGGTTAATTACCTCGCATAATTCAGGAGGGCGAATACTTTTGTGCGGGAACAGCGCGATTAATTATGGCGTGGGATTTGGTGCGTTTATGAAAAAAAAAAATATATATATGTATAAGGGGGTTGGCTGATGTATAACTGGTTTCGGGGCTCGTAAAGCTAACCGGTGGAATTAAATTTCTATGAGAGGAAGGTATTCTTATACGAAAGGATTAATATAATAATTGTTTTGTAAAACATGAATTTCCTAAACAATATTTTTACAATAATTCTATTTAAAATTATTATTATGGCTTAAAAGTTATATCAAAAGAATATTTCAGTATATAATATCAATTAAAGTACAAATATACAAGAAAATTCCCACTTATTGAATCCTGCATAATGAATAATGCTAAGTATAACCAAATACCCTCTAATACATCAACAATAACGAACGATTAATGCAAATTCTCCAAACGTCACATCAATTAATACAAATTTCTAAGTACCACCGTATACACTCAATAATCATAGCCTACATATACACTACATACCAACTCAACTATACACTCGTGCAAAAGTTCGCTTAATAACCTCGCGCTATCGATAACTCCTCTGGTAACGGTCAGCTCTCTCAAATTCCCCGGAATTCTCTCTCTCTCTCTCTCTCTCTCTTGCTCCTTTAGAAAAGCACCTCCTCCCTGTTGGCGGCTCGTTAGGAGCATAGGAAATCACCGAATTAACCGTTTCCCGGCAGCATATACGTGCGCGCGCGCCGGACGCCTGTCAGGCCAACGGAACGGAATTACCGCGCGGAACGCGAGAGTTCGAAATAGCGCGGGACCACCGTTACCGCCACACTGCCGACACGATGTGTGTGTGTGTGTGTATGTGTAGGTAGGTATAGGTACGTACGAATGAGGAGAGAGAAGGAGATAGTATACTTTGTTCGCTTTCTCTCTCTCTCTCTCAGTGTGTAAGTGAGAAGAGACGAGTAGAGAGAGAGAGAGAGAGAGAGAGAGAAGCGAATTCCTATGCGAGAGCTACGCGGTAATTGTTGTGGGTGGATGTTGGGTGGGGTAGGAGGGGGGCGTTACGAGACGAGGAAAAGAGAAACGGGGTTGGGGATGGTAGAATTTTTAGGGTAAGGAGGTGTCGCGTCTCGAGGAGGTGGTAGAGAAACGTGAAATTGAGTCGAAAATGGCCGTCTTGGTTGTTATGCCTCGCTGGGTTTCTTCGACGTATGTATATGTATATAATATAGCTTTAAATTGTTTTGTGTTGCAACAGGGAATGGGTATATTACTATTGCAATCTATTGAATTGACAAAATGGTCTTTATATCTATTTGATTATAGAATAAAAAAAAAACGTTCTTTTTGCGTTAAAACAAATTGAGATTATTATTAATTGTTTTTAATTACGTCCAGATTAAACTTATAGCGACGTGGTAACAGTTGAAGAAGTACCTGAAACCTCAGCAAGTCTTACTTTCCGTAAAAGAGATCCCAAACAGCATTTTCATGAAAAATCTAAAACCGTGAAAGCCCCTGCTTCCCTCAGTCACAAAATAAATCCTGCAACAACTTCGGCCATAGCAATTGAATTTCTCGAAAGCGCGCATTTTTATTACCGCAAAAAAGCCAACTCTTCTCCTTCTCTCCATCCTTCCTTCTTCTTCCTCCTGCAAAGAATTTACAATGTAAAACAGTGCCCACAGTCTCCCTCTCTCTCTCTCTCTTTCTCTCTTACGCCAGAGAAAACCTCACCCTTTTATTTCAATCGATTTCACAAACTATCCGAAGTATTCCCGAAGAAACAATCCACCGTGCCACTGGGCGTTCGCGTAGTTTCGCCTCTTCGTGCGCGCGCGCGGACTGCGCATACTTTCAAAAAAGCGCAAAGCGCGCACTAAAGAAACGATCCATGCCGACCAAAACTTCTCGCCCGCAAAGATTTGCCAAGTAATGATAATGCATAGAGCGTAATGTATAGAAAGAACAAAGCGCGCACGCCTGCTTGGGTATTTTAACGACAATGGTGTGCACAGTAGTACAAGTATATAGCACAGCAGTGTATATAAAGTAACCTTTCAAAGCGGGTCCGAGATATTCTAAATATACAAAAGGCGAATTCGATAGTACTATACGGGGTATCGACGGCTCGTGTACCTTTGTAAGAGGTAGGGCGCACACGCTTTTTCGCCACCGACGCGATTCTTTGTGAGGTAAAGCCTGGGCGAACAGTCCTGTAAGGGATGTGAGAGGAAGAAAGCAGGCTAAGGTGCAGGAACTTTTCGGTTGTGAGATTTTGCATGACTAGGTTGGATAAAATTCTTAACGCTCGATTTCCTTACGTTTATGTTATTCGATTATATAGTATTATCATGTAATTGACAAATAAACTGTTCTATAAATATTACCTGGGTCTGTGGTTAATTGAATGAAAGTATGATTAGCCTATTGTTTGATAGTCCTAGTGTTTGTGCACTAATTATTCGTATAGTAGAAGAATATTGTTAAACATTAGCTATTGAAGCGATTTTAGAGGGTATAATTAAGAACGTGAATGAGGTCTGTTTCTCTGTTTTACTCTTAATTTAAATAACGACTACTATGGTTCTTCAAATTCCTTTTTTTACTCTTCCTCTTCTTAACTCAAGCTGTCATTATATTATTCAAGTAATGAAATCAACACCAATTTGGTCTGTTTTTTTTTGTTATTTTGAAGTACTCAAAAATGTAATTCTAACAATTTAATATTTCTTAAAATCTAGTGAAAATCGTATAGAGAAAATTCGTTTTGTTTTTGTTATCCGACATAATTGGAGAACATTTTTTACTATAAATTATATTTTAGGTTACATATTGAGCAGCTTTATTATTGATGATTATAACATAGAATATTGAAATTTTTACAATTTGAAATCGATGAATTTGAATGATTGACTTTCTCCAGGTGTTGCCATCTAATTATTTTTTTGTCTATTCAAAAATGCTTGAACAGCATTTTCCACTCGCTAAAACAATTTTTAATAGTATTAGAACATTGAACTGTTTAATATAGTGATTTTATAAATTTAGATTTGTATAACGTGATAATATTATATTTATATAAGTGTTCCCAGATATAATTAACGTATATTTCAAAGTATTACAAATTATAACTAAAATGTATATGCTTACTCTAGTGAGGTCTGAATTATTAAATTGACCGCTGACAGCAACAGCCATCACGCAAAGCAGAAGGACACAACGGAAAATCATTTTCTACTTGAGATACGTATTTTATATATCACTGTGATGGAATAAATTACTTGTTGCTTGCGAGATACATTTTTATACTTCTTCTTATAATTAGTGTTATTGCAATTATATAAATAATATGGTTACTTATTTGTCCAGAATTATAGTAAATGCCTCAAGATAGCACAAACGATTCAGCTTTTTGTTGTTTCAGTTTTATTTTATTGAATCGCCGCAGAATATATATATATATATATATATATATACATATTAAAAGTTTCTTTATCTATTATAATAATATACTAGGAACAGTATTTAAACATTTTATAAGATGATTTTAATAGCTGATTATTGTGTTCTGCTGGTATATAAAAAGGCTCTTTTCTAAATATATTCTTATTATCATAATTTCATCGCATCCTCAAAAAGTAATTTCTATCAAAATATTACATTACCTTTCCTGGTCGGATGAAGTACACACACCAATACACGCACATGCACGCATATATGCATGCACTCATAGGCACGCACAGATTTTCTCAACATGAAATGCAAAAAAATTTTTTCAAATTACTATATCAAACGCGTGCGGAGCTCGTGGAGATGTACTGTGCTTTTGAATACAAATTTCGAACATAAAGTTCATAGTCATATTCGATAAAATAAAAATAAAATTGATACTTTAATGGTATACAGTAATGAAACTTCAACTCGGTAAGTCACTGAAGTTGAGCAGAGGTAGGTGTTGTAAGTACTTTGATGAATGACTGATTCATACACCTATGTGCAACTTTGGCAATCATTTTGGACATTTATTGCTTTTCATAAAATATACTGAGAATGATTTGAATATGTTTTCAGTACATTCCATATAAAATAATGTTAATTGTCCAATCCTGATAAAATTAAAATTAGCATTAGCATTAGAATTAGCTTTAGAATTAACCTTATTCACGTTATAATAACAACAAACAAAAAAATTATTAATATAAATTGACGACGTTTATGGACATACTTCCAAGGTTTTTTGTTTTAAATAATTAAAACACAATAATGTATTTCTTAAAAACACTATTGTGAAATACACTATTAATTAATTGTTCATATATTGCATGGTGAGAAACGATATAATATAATAGAGAAGTATTTCAAGTAAGAGAAAAATTTTTTTTACAATATTTCGGTACTTATAAAATAGATATCAACAATTGAAAAATGATTCAACAAATCAATTCAATATTTTTTGTTTTTCTCCGATTATAATTTGGAAAGGCTCATGTTAATCTTTGTGAAATTTCATTATGAGGTACTATGAGAAAAATTAAAGATATTTAAAACCTAGAAATTTACAGGCAATTATTTATGAAGTTTGGTAGGAATTCATATCAGATTCGTCCAACAATTTCAATTGTTTCTATCTATTTTATAACTACTGAAATAGTATTAAAAAAAAATTTTTTCCCCTTTCTTGAAATACTTCTCTATTATATTATATCATTTCTCACCATGCAATATATAAACAATTTATTAAAAAAATTTGTATGTTTTAAACGTATATAAGCAGTAGAACCCCCTTAACTCAAGTCATCTACCATTAGCGGCAATCCAAATTAATAAACTAACATTATGTTGCCGTACACATATAGTTATAGCTATGAACACTACCGACCAATCAGATTGCGAATAAAATGCTAAATGAAATAGCCATGCATTTTAATAAAGAGGATAAGAGAGATTTTTGAACTCCGAGGTGATATATAAAGCTATTATAAAAAAATATATTCTTAGCAAATAAGTAACAATATTGTTTATACAATTGAAATAACACTAATTATAAGAAGAAGTATAAAAATGTATCTCACAAGCCACAAGTAATTTATTCTGTCACAGTGATTCATAAAGTACGTATCTCAAGTAGAAAATGATTTTTCGTTGTGTATTTTTGCTATGCGTGATGGCTATTGCTGTCAGCGGTCAGTTTAATCATTCAGACCTTAATAGAGTAAGTATGTACATTTTAGTTATAATTTTTAATACTTTGAAATATACATTAATTATATCTGGGAACACTTATATAAATATAATATTATCATATTATACAAGTATAAATTTATACAATCTATATTAAAAAGGATTTTCAATGTTCTAATACTATTCAAAATTCTTTTAGCGAATGCACAACGCTTACCAAGCTTTTATAAACACACCAAAAAATAACTAGATTGCAACACCTGGAGAAAGTCAATCATTCAAATTCATCGATTTCAAATTGTAAAAATTTCAATATTCTATGTTATAACCACCATGAATAAAGCTGTTCAATACTATCGTATATTATTTGACAAACACGTGTTTTTGAGGTCCTTTCCTATACATTATTCTTTTCCAAAATCGATCGAATGTATCCCGAGATCTGTTTCAAATATTAAAAAATAAGAACAGATAGTATCAAAAATATAAAGATTCGTAAAGAACCTATTTAATATAAGATATAATTGATAGTTAAAAATATTTCCCAATTATATCGGAAAACAAGAATAAAACGAATAAGCCTTTTAATATTTCTGACTTTGTCAGACTTGAAGGTAGTCTATTACAAAATGTAAAAATGGGAGTACAAATAAGTATTTGAAAAAATCGAATTTTTCGGAAAATGGCAAGAAAATTGAATTTCAATAAAAATCTAAATATATCGAACTGCTAAAACTAATTGAAATATATAGCAGTTCAAGTGTCGATTTTATCACACAAAGTATTTCTTCCCGTATACGTAGTCGCCAATTTGTTGAAAGGCAGCGAAATGTGCTAGTCTATGCAGCATAAGTACGAGGTGTATTAGTCTTCGTAGAACCTTTTGAAATATGTTACTTTTTGCTGAGCGGCTTTTAAAAATGTGCTAATCTTCGCATCGTGAAATGAAATTTGCTAGCTTTGTTACGGAAGTGATTGTACACATACGCATATTGCGCTGAAAAGATATTTAAGGTATATATAATGATGAAAATGGACTAAACAGCGATTACAAAGCTATGTTTGTTCATTTGGTTGTTGAATTATGGAACCATATCGTAATACCTATTATCAATGCTTCCTATAAATCATAACTATCTGTGCGTAAATTTGATAATATCTGCAACATATGTTTATCAAAAATTAAGCAAACTATATATACATATGCCTGAACAATATAATGTACTGTCATTATAACTTATATTGAATAAAATTTACAAATCTTCTTTCAATTTAATTACTTTTTTTCAATTTCCTATTTTTTGAAGACTATTTAATATAAACAACAAATAAAGTATCATACTCATAATAGGCAAATAAACCTTATTAAAATAAGCGCTGCTAACTTCTTTAGCAGAATACTTTCTCAAAGGGAAGAATTAATAAATCTCTGTATACCCTACTCTGATATGAAAACCATTTTTCCCAACTTTCTTCACCAGACACCAAAGTCTACTCCGCATTATTTCCAACCGATAACTGAATCTCCTTCCAAGACTACACAACGCGTGCGCCGGGCGCATCAAAATTAATTCGCAATCCTCGGACCTAATCCCTCCTAGTTCTCCTTCCTCCCCCTCTACAAAACGTCCCATCAAAAACAAAACATCGCAGCAGCAACAGCAGCAGCATCCCCTATCCAGTCTCTACTGTCCGAAACGCGAAAATCCTATACATAGAACACGCTTCTCTCTCTTGTCCTCTATAAACGCCGGCTAACTGCTCGCTTTATAAAGCCCACGATATTCCGACTATATAATCTCCGCCCTACAACGACGACTATACGTATCTATACACAAGCGGGCGTAGGTAGAGAGGGGGAGGGGGAGGGGGGCGGACTTAACGGAATTAACGACGTCGCGCTGTCTTCGGCTCGGGATTTTGATAACGCGCGACTTTATCTGCAGGCGCCTGAGCTGCTGCTGCTGCTGCTACTGCTGCCGCTGCAGTAAGCGCGCCTACCTAGTCTGTTTACTTAAGATAATGGCGCGGCACAAACTCGCCTGCCCTCCTCTCTCACTCTCGTAAATTCCTGGAGAGAGAGAGAGAGAGAGAGAAAGAGAGAGAGGTGAAGTTGAAGGTTAGCGAAGGCGAAGGGGTTGCGCGCCGCGAAAAGGAGGAGGTAGAGGAGGAGGAGGAGGAGTAGGAGTAGCGTTGGCTATACAAGAACTTCATTTTCCGAGCCATTACGCCCCTCCACTATAGCTTCTCTCTCTCTCTCTCTCTTTCCCTCTCGTGCGGGCGAAATCCCTTTACTGTGCCCGTAAATTAATTTACATCGAAATTTTTAATGACACTCACGCGCGCGTCCTCTCGGTAAATAATACTGGCGCGCGAGAGAGAAAGGAGAAGGGTTTTTAGCAAATTCGCTTGCTTTCCCTCTCTCTCTCTCTCTCTTTTATACGATCGAATCGCCGAGAAAGAGAGAGAGCGCGCGAGCGATATTTTCTTATCGTTATTGTGCACCGGCAGGGCGAATTGGCGAGCGAAATGAAATTCGCTGGAGAGTCGTGAGAATAGACGAGAGAGAGAGAGAGAGAGAGAGGAAGGAGGTGGAAGAAACGGTTTATAATGATTGGCACGGTTGGGAGTAATGTTTAGTAATGGCGCCTCGACGCTGGAAGCTGTATTATGTGCAAAGAAATTATTACAGGAGAGACTTTAATGGTGTCGGATAATTAAAGCGGAGCGAAGGTCTGGGCTATACTTGACTTACTCTACTTGGAGGGGGGGGGGGCGAATACAAGATTAATTTAACAAAGTTAACCTTCTTTTTCGTCGACCCATTATCATTGATATTAGATTAGAACGTTTTTCCGCCCTATTGAGGTTAAGTGAACTTTATTTTTTGATATTTTTTAAAAAATTTCGGAAAATATCTTGTGATATTAAATTTTTTTTAATTTCATCAAAGGTAAGTGTGTAACGAAAATTTCCTTTCATCAAACGTTAAATATATTTTTAATTTTTTACGCATGGTCGTTGCTTAATGCCTTATAATTTAAAAAAATCATTTGCTCGAATGCACTCCAATTACTTTTAGAAAATTTATTTTCATTAATGAGAATTATCGACAGATTTAGAATCAAAGCCATCGTTATATAAATTGTAATTTATTATCAAATGTCTTGATAATTTCCAGAAGGAAAGAGGTTTTGTAAATAATAGATACATTTGTTGTTTATATGTAATTTTATCCAACGTAGTGTACTAATTTTGACAGAAAAATAAATTTAAGTTAGTAATATATTAATACTAAATATCAGGCGTTAAAATTAAAATATCAAAAAAAATTAAATAATCATTAAAAGAGGCCCCTAAGTATTTTTATTTCCTTTTTCAATCACTATAATAATAAGAAGATGCTTGAAAAAATAAAAAGCGTTGTCAACACATTGATACGTAATTCCTTCAACTAATGTATTGATTATTTGTTTTAAATTTGCATGACTCAAATGTTTGTCTGTCAATATTCGCAATAAAACTAATATATGCGTACAAAGTATCAATAAAAATATAGATTGTTTTGAGGATCAACATTAGTGGATTTATTTTTAAAAGAAGTTTTATGCAGATGAGAATGAAACAAGTGCAGTTAAAATTTAGGATATATAAGATTGAATATAAAAGAGCGGAAAATTTTAATGAAAAAATATTAAATAAATCGCGAGTTTCACCCCAAATCGCCTGCTGGTCTCATCAGTGAAAATATAGACGATTCTATCTCACACATACAATGATATATCAGTTTTAGTCGTAGTCATCAGTTTCAATTTTAATCAAAGTTATAGATGCTTTATGCGCTCGTCATAATATGCAAGTTTCATCTAACTATTATTTAATACTTTATATTTAATATTAAAATATCCTTTAATATAAATTTTCCTACTTTAATTTGGATTATCTCTAACAAATCTCCAACCCACATATACACACATCAAACTCAAAAAAAAAAAAAAAAAAAAAAACTCACCAACTATCTACAAAATTACATTTTCAAAATACCCTCTACACTTTCACCCAGAAATATTAATACCCACGCTCGTAGCCACCTACCCACACACATATATACATCCGATCCGCGCAACATTCTCGTCTCGGTCAGGGCCTCGAAGGCTCGCGAGTGCCGATTATAGGCGCATAGCAGCGCTCCATCGTCCATCCGGGGAATCACGAGCATGCGACTCACCCGGTATGAGACACGACCCAGCCGTCGTCGTCCTCGTCGTCGTCAGGATGTGTCCTACCTATACTCGGACGTACGTCACGATCCTCAAGACGAGCATCCGAGAAGGAGGAGGAGGAGGAGAAGGAGATGGTGGAAGCAGTAGCCGATCAGGCGTATACGAGACGAGAGGAATGCGCGCGCATCAGTTCGGCATGACGATCGTGCCGATCAATTCTTGCAAGCAGCGTACAGTCGAGTAACATAATGTGTTATAGTGTCTTATCTGTCTTGATTTTCGATTTTTCATTGAGGAATGTTTGTCTATGTATGAATATATTGAAAAATGGAAAGATATAAAATAATAAGCAATATTTGATATTTAGGTCAAGAAACGTTATTAGAATTCATAGAGAGAGTAAATAAATAATTGGTTGTAAAGATTAAATGTTCTCTTGAATCTTATTCGTGCTACTTTTAAACTTTTACATTAAATGACGATTTCAACTTGTTATGCATTTAATAACTTATTTTAACTACAGCCGTGTGACTAATCGACTTTATAATAAGCTATTATTAGCTTGTTATCTCGTCATAATTAGTGATTTTCAATTCAAGGTAACTTTAATTTTAAATACACGTTTAATTATATACTGTGTATAAAAATGATATGATTTTTGAGGTTTTAAATGATTTATAAAACTACAGTGAAAAGCTAAATTATTATAACAAAATATGTAATGATTTAATAAAAGATTAATAAAATGTATTATAATAAAATATAAAATCAACCACATTTATTACTAATAAATGATTGAGAAATACGTCTAAAGATACTTTATGCTTTAATTCGATATTATACGACAATGGTATAGTTATATAAGATAACATTCCGTAGTAATAAACTCTGTTAATATCCATTATTTCATACTATACTTTATAGATAAATTGAGAACAGAATTTCCAGTTTTAGTTTCATTATTTTTGAAAAAGAGGATTTAATAGCAAGGAAGGTATTTTATCCAATAAATTTAGATGGAAAGAAGACGACAAATAATTCGTTTAAAGTTTTTTTCTTAGAAAAAAATTATTAAATGTTTAATCGATTAATTTAAATTTTATATAATATTACATTTGAAAAATATTGTAAAATAGAAAACAATTATAGATATTTTAACTATTTTGGAAGTAATTAATGCTATCTATTAGTTCACATACGAGTTATATATTATTTATTATATAATAACGAATAAATTAATAACAATAGAGTTAAACTAGAAACTGTATTTCGCAATTCCTTCCGTCCATATTCAATAGAAAATCTAGTGAATTTATATTGGATAAATCATATTCTATTCGATTCCGATCCTGTTAATACATAATAATTGCATTGGCAGCAATTTCCGTCAAAATGTTCTTCATCCCGATACTATTATGTATACTATTATATATGCTTTCACAAACGCTGAAATACCAACGTGAATTTTAAACTAACCATGACAACTTCGACTACTTCGAAACGAATCACACATGGCAGCAGCTGCATAGACCATACCAGTAAACCTCACAATTCTATCTAACCCAGTAGTATTTTCTCTTAAGAAAAATCCCATCCCACACAGCTGCATAACACCCCGAGGAATCTCAATCCAACTGCAGCAACGCAACCCAGCTCGCATCCCCTTGCGCACGTAGGAAAGATAAAAAACTCCGTCGAAACAAGCTAGCCAAGCTCCCCCCCTACACCTTTCGCACATCCACTCTACGCGCACATATACAGCGTCAATCGCTAACTCTCTACTCTCTCACTCTCCCGTGAACGAAGAAAACTCGTACGCGCGTGTCGATGACCCGAGGCGCGAGGATTACGGCTCGAAAAAATATATTTATACAAAGGCTCGAGCTATATACGCTACTGCTGCTACTGGAGCGCGTAGCGGGAATTATCGCAGTGGCCGAGTCACGTACGTTCGCGCGCGCGTGTAAGCGTACCGAGAGAGCTCTCATTATATGGCCACACCCTCCACCCCTCTACCTCCTCTCACCCTCACTGAGCGCTGAGATTTATGGGGGGCGAAAATGCAGCGCTGAAAGCTCTCGCGCGCTTTATTGCCCATCGGATTACGATTTTTTCGCGGCCAGCCGGCGAGTATGGAGCAATAGGGAGAAGTCTTTTTTACGGGCATAGGTGAAGAGAGAGAGAGAGAGAGAGAGGGAGGGATTTTTGCGAGGTTGTTGCAGCTAATTTGGGACATATTTCGTTGGCTGCTGTTGCGGAGGGGGATTAGCGGAATTGATATCGGTGGTGTTTCGATTGTTTGTATACGGGTGGTAGGAACGAGTTAATGTTGCTATTATTCTAATATCCGATTACTGGAAAGTGCGTGAGTTTATGTTTGTTAAACGTTCTAGCCGGTTTTATGGAAGATAATATGACATTCACGTTATCGAGCGTAATCAATTCTCAATTTTTTTTAAATCATTTGCTAAAATACACTTGATTTATTTTTTTTTTTTTTTTTTTTTTAATAAATAAGTTTTTTATGAAAAAGTTCCAATAACGATTCCAGTTCCAATGAATTCAAGAATGATGTCACATTTTTGTAGGTCACAAATTTATAAATAATAATTTATACATATAAAAAACGTAAACTGTAATCCTTACAACATTTATCTTCAGATTGTAAGATACTTTGGATGTGTGATAAAGCATTATATTCTTTATTTTCTTTGAAATCTTCAGTAAAAAATTGTTTGAATTTATTCCAAATCATATTAACTTGAATATTTTTCGCTAAAATAAACCATGCAAAGAATTTACGTAATTGAAAAGGAAGATATTTGCTTCATAAAAAATAACATTAATTTGAGAATCTTCTATTAAACCCATAGCAAAACTATATTTTGTAGAACTATCAAATTAAATCTTTAGCAAGATATTCAAAAAGTATTCGTATTGTATTCGTATTCGTCCTTGGTCTTAGAAACATAACTAACTAATCACGTTAGATAAAAACCTATCATTATTTGTAAGCTATTAAAATGCTGAAGGACCAAGTAACTGTCGCTAACTGACGTAAGCTGTCCTTTAAAAATTACATAAGATATAATAAGCAATAAACAACGTTGTTTTCTCCATAAGAAACCATGCTGCCCCCTTCATACTTTTGCAGTAAGCTATTTTTGTCATAGTATCAATTTCGTACCTATGAAATAATTACACATTTAAATATTAAAATTATTATGAGTGAAATTAAACTATTATCTATATAATAAAATTAATAAATTAATTTACGTAAACCATATTCTACTAACTACATTTGCTGAAATTGTGGGATTGGGATTCTTGTATTTTTTATTCAAATACATTTGAAGATATTGCTTATTACAATGCTTAAGAAGTACTGTTTGAATCGTTTCAAAGTCTTTTATCAGTTGGAATTATTTCTGTAAACTGATAAAGAACAGTCTGTTTATTCAATAAATTTTAATTTTTTGTCTTAAATTAAATGATTTCCTTACCACTGTTACGTGTCGATACAAGAACGAATATAAAAAGAACGAAATAAGGAAGGCGTCCGATTACAATATGACGCCGATTAGCAGAAAGCCGAACGGTGGTGGCCATAGCTGAGTGCTCAGAGTGTCGGATTTGCAAATTGACGAACTCGGTTGAAGCCCGAGTCCCGTCACTTTTTATTAAATTATTTACGAGGCTGCACTTGTAACACCACCAAAAAACTTTAATTTAATTAATATATGTATAATTTCACGTAAAAAACGATATGGATATTAAAAAACTAGACGACAATTGGTGTACATAGACCTTTATCATTCTATCATTCCCTACTATTTTCTCAATAAGTTTAAAACCTTTAGTTTAAAATTTGTTAGTTTCTACATACAAACAAAAATTTAAAATTAAAGAAAAAATAGATACTGATTGCATACACGAGTCTATCTAACTATCAATATATATACATGATGTAAACTACATATAACTAATTTTTTACAATCTGTCGAATTTAGAAGAATTTTTGTCTTCGGAAACAAAAATTACTGGAAGGCACAGGATCGAAACTTTGTTGGTCGACATTTTTTAAGGACTCTTAAAAAAAAAGTCTTTTGCATTTGATTTTGACAAAAACTTATTTTAAACAAATAAGCTTTTTCGGCGAATGATAATAATAGTTCCACTACTTAGCTAGTCAGATCATTGTGAAGATGATTATGCCTGGATCTCAGCTTCTACTCGGTCGAATTTGATCGGACGGGTCTAATTTCTTTTGTTTTTTTGTGTGATTGCGGGTCGAAAATCCCTTTTTGTATTGAGACCATGCGTTATTGTTTTATTTCGAATTTTCGAGTTTCGTCGAAATTACGTTTTTAGGAGGCCACGGGCCAATGAATTGGCTGCGGTCTTTTTTTTGTATTTCATTCGATACATGAGAGTGTGATGTAACATTTTTTACAAAGTTATTACCCGTAATTTTTTTGAATGTATAATTAATGTAATGAAACAATAAATTAAATTTCAGAAGGCTAAGTGCTATTGAATTAGCAGATTTTTATCATACTACACGCACAATGAGAATGAATGTTTCATGTTCTTATGTAGCACGGCTTTTAATTGCTCAATTCATAAGCTGTACAAATAATGTCTGGATATGTTTATAATATTTACATATCACAGTTAATGCCCATAGGCAACAAAGATTATTTCAAGTTTTTTCAAAATTACTATATTACAGTGTATTAACTTTAGACCTATATTTTTTATATAATTCGTAACAAATTTTCAGCTACTTATTATCTAACATGTATTTATCATTTGAACAATTGAAAATATTGAGTAACAAAGTTGTACCTTATTTTGCTAATTTTTATATTGAAAATAGTATTTCTAGAGTAAAGAGAACGTCCTAGTAACCAACACGTGTATTATTCGATGTCTGAAAGACACTAATCCCTACCATATTTGCCCGTTCTATAGAATGGAGAAGGTTTCAGAGCCCTAGGACGAAAAACATACGGGTTAGGAAAAAAAATTTTGAAATTCGTTAAAGATAATGTTACCAATCGATTCAGCATCGATAATTACGCATATATAGGTGATCTGAGGCGATTCAGAGAGAAAAAATATTTCCCTCCTTTTTCGTCCCTGCGACTGGCAAAATTAATATTTTCGTGGTCTGATATCCATGCGGCGTCTATAGATGATCTCGGTAGATATCTTGTGTGCGATAGATGATATGACGACGACGGTCATGGCAAAGGGTTCCGGAAGAGAGTCGCGCAACTCTCTACTCGAAGGAAAATCTTGTAATAAAAATTACTATGTCTGATTGGGAGAGACTAGAATTATGAAAAAAATTTTTACAATTTATAGTAAAATTAGCGTTGTATTTGTCAATTTTTTGTATATCGTATAAGTTACTATAAATTTATAGCAAATTCTATGATGAATTCAGGCAATTTTTTTGCTTCTGGAAATGAGTTTCCCTTTTAGAATAAGACATGGCAATTTTTACCACATTTTTTTAGTGCACATTCAATGCAGTAGTTTTCCGTTATGCTATACAAAATTGCGAAAGTGGGATCACTTAATATACCAGCGTATGTTAATAACGACATTATTAATATTAATATTATGAAAATAAACGATGCTAATATCTTTCGATGTTGTACTATTATATAGTCAACTTTAGATGTAACTTTTGTAGTATATCTTTTATTTTAAATCTTATATTTGATAATTTATACTACATGATCGATTACAAATTGTACTATTTATTTTACCTCTGTGACATTCTTTTATAATTCTTATATTATACTTCTTCTATTACTATTTATTTCTTCATTTCATGTTTGTTATATCTAAATTTATATCTCAAGACTGAATTCTCAAGAAAATGAATCCTTTCTGACCTAAAAAAAAGCCAAACACCTTAGCCAACAGACCAATTTTCACAATTTCCATCTGTATAATTAGCACTCAACATCCGCGCCGTTATTACTATAAAAATCCAAGACGATCGACTGCCATGCATCACGGGAAACAATAAAAATCAGTCTTTCTCAGGTATCTCTATGCGCTTGCTCGCTCCCGTAATAGCGACGAGGCCATAAATTCCCTTGCGCATCGCTGAGAGCCATTAGCATTTTCTTCCATTTATGCTCGCGCAGATTGCCGTCGCGCGATTCTTCTTCATTGTTCGATAAATAGGAAGAGGCCTCCGTGCGCGAGCGCGCGTATAACGTATGAGGACATTATGCCGAGGCTCTTTTCCCTCGCCTCTCTCTCTCTCTCTCTCTTTCTCTCTCGTTTGCAATGAGCGCGAAAATAAAGAGAAGAGTCGAGAGAGAAAGAGAGAGAGAGAGTGGACGGAAATTTTCGAGAAGAATGAGAAAAAAAGCCAGCTGAACTATTACGAAGAGGGTGAGTATAACAAAGACGGAAGAGTGAGCGTTCTAATTGTTGTTTGTAGGAGTGTATATACTGGTATGTTTTTTGTATGGGTGCAGGTTACGCGACGTTGCATGCCGTCGATTGTATCATTGTGCCAGAAAGAGAAATAGAATAGATCGAAACTGTAATTGTGCTGTACAATAAGAAAATATATAACGTTACACTTTTTATTATGTTGTTTAATCGATTGTGTCTTTGTCGTACGATGATTTTATATATAATATAAAATTTGTCAAAAGCTGATCTCTCAATATTAAAAATATAAATTCATGCACCTCGATCCTTGAAACTTTTCCATGCACCTCACCGTTTTCTCCACTGAATTTTCGTCTCTATCCATCTCTCAGAAAGATATCCATCACCCTTGCCCAAGTCCACTCACCTTCCATCCTCTCCTCTCGCTTGAAAACAAAAAAAACACACACCTTCACACACAGACATACATACACGTGCACGCGTACATCCACCCTCAAAAAACAAAAAGGAACCCTTTCCATGACGAAAATGAAAGGGAATAAGAGTCGGTCGAGACGAAGGCGGTGGCTACGACGACGACGACGGCGGCGGGGGGAGACGGAGAGCTAGGAATAAACGAGAGAGCAAGCGAAAGCGGGAAAAAGCGCATAGAGAGAAAGCTACGCGCGCACTCGCCAATATCCGGCAAGAGAGCCATGCGCGTGCAAGAGAGAGAGAGAGAGAGAGAGAGTGAGCCGAAACGGAACCTCGATTCCTTTCTATCGTCGCGAGCGTGAGCTCGCGCGTCACCGAATACGTGACGGAACTCGCCAAGTGCAGAGCTTCAGCTCTCTCGCTCCACACCCTCTCCCTGCCTATGATGGAGCATTGTTCCATTTCGCCTGCTACACTACTCATACCGATGGCGGAGATAGAGAGAGAGAGAGAGAGAGATATGGAATCCGTTCCTTTACTTTCGCGCGCTCGCGCAGTGATTTCGCGGTAAAGGAATTCCGATATTGCCGTCGTGTCCTTTCACGATTTTAAGGAGATGGAAGAGATTGAAAAAGGAGTGAGAAAGAGAGAGGTGGGCGGAAGGAAAGAGTGAAGATGTATGTATGGGTTCGGAAAGAGAGAGAGAGAGGTATACGTATATAGGTACGAGTGCCGACAAATTGCGTTAGGTGGCCGAGGTGCCGCTCGCGCACGAAAACAGAGAGAGTGGGAAAGAGAGAGAGTTGGAAAGTGGATCGGAGATTGCACTGTTGTGGGGAGGAATGGAATTGGAATTGATATTTTTGCAAGTGAAAATTACTGTTGTTATGGATAAACGTAGCCTTTTTAGGTAACGGAACTTGGTAGGGTTCACGCGAAGATAGCTTATATTTGGTAAAATTCACTCGAAGTGTTGATGGTATTTGATATTAGTGGTTCATAATGTTGCAAATTACATAAATTTCCATTCGTTTACAAATGAATTAAACTGCTTACCATTTAAACGAAACCCAATGATTAAAATCAATTCAACAAACTTATTTATAATATCCAGCAAATGACAATATATCAAAATAAAATACTTCCACTTCACAATAATCGTATTTACAGTACATAATATGATTGTTATAATTCCATATCAATATTTTACGCCAACCAACCCTTACATCCTCATTCACCCTAATTCTATATTCGTCCCCTAAACGTCCACCCACTACCTCTAAAATTACATTCTTTCCTCTCCTTCCTTCTTCTCCACTTCTCGCAACCGCGAAATTATTAATAGCCGCGACGACGGCAGCGCCTTTTCGGGTACATACATATATAATATATACGTAGAGGTCCAGCGACGCTGACCGAAGGAGACCACCACTAACGCGATAATTCCTGCCACGTTCGACTCGCCATTACCGGACCTTGAAATTTCCCTCGGCCGCGCGTGCCGACCGCGATCTATTAATTACTACTGCACTTACGTGCGGCCATCGGCGACGTTGCCGTCGTCGTTGCTGCTACTGCCGTTGAGCGGATGGGAACGTATAGGCACTAATGGCGCGAACGTCGATGAGACGATGCTGAAGGAGTGAAGAGTGCAATGTGTAAGAGTGTATATGAAGTGATTGGAGTGGATACGCAGTTGAATTTTTGGGAAAGGCTTATTTATTTGTGTTGAATTGTAATTTATTCAATAAATGCGTATTGCCTACAAGAAAATGACTAACTTGTATAGCAGAATGTGTATAGCAGAAGTAAAAAATGACATTATTGAATAAAAACTTAACTATTGTTAAACCGCCTCAATAACTACTTTATTGCTATAACACAACGAGCTTACTTTCTTTGTTTTTTACCATTCAGACTCTCCGAAACTTACTTACAAGAAAAAAATTTCTCTCTCTCTCTAAATACCGGAAAAGTGACCCTACCCTCGCAACATTAAGAAAAATCCAAAGAACTCGATTCTCTCTTTCTCTCACTCCCCCACCTCCACCTCTTCTCCATCCCGAGAGAGTCGAGTTTTGAAGCGGAGTAATGCTGGTAGCGAACTAATCAGAGTCCCGGTAATACTCCGCGCTTCTAAAGTAGCGACGGGAAACGCGCGCTCTCGCAAGCAAGCAACTTCGGGCACCGGAGAGAGAGCGAGCGAGCGAACCGAAAGAAACTTATGCCCTGAAACTCGTCGAACTCGACGCAGCCGCTCGCGCTTTGTTCCCTTGATTCTTCCATATCTAGCAGCTTAACCTATACCGGAGGGAGCGAGTAAGAGAGAAAGAAAAGGAGAGAGAGAGAGAGAGAGAGCACGAGCGAGACTCGTTACGTCGTCCTTTCCTTAATGCCTTAACCCGAAAACTTGAAATCAAGTTTGCGCCGCAAGCATTGTCTATTCTATTTTAACGCTACGCCGCGGAGCAGCAAGCAGCAGCACCTTATATATATATAGTTTTATTCTGTCCGGCATGAGAGCAGCAGTGTTACGATAATGAGCTCAGGTGTATAGGTTTCTTTTATTTTTTTTTTAGGGGGAAGGGATGGTTATTACACGAATTGTAGGGGAATTTTAAGTTTACGCGAATCGTATA
Organism: Torymus texanus; assembly: GCA_036873485.1. NCBI lineage: Eukaryota > Metazoa > Arthropoda > Insecta > Hymenoptera > Torymidae > Torymus > Torymus texanus. Next base: position 21,414 of record JAYJLV010036223.1, read on the forward strand.
TATACAACAAGCGTATCTATAACTATGTTATACTCGCGTCGAGGTTTGATAAAATTGACAGAATATAGAGATATAATAAAAAGTCGCGATAAAAATTGCGTTATCGTAACCGCGCTTTTCACTGTCGCATAGATAAACAAAAGCTTGGCGTGTAAAATCTACAAATATACAAATTCGAAACTTTTTTTTATAGTTACCTATATCTACAAACTATACAAACATTGAACCGAATAATACTATTTTTTTAATCCCAAAAACAATCTTACAAATAAATATATTAATGCCATTTGGGTTCACCAAATCCCATAACCAACCACCGAAAAAAAAGTAAGAGAGAAAACGTATATATTCGAACCTCCGGCATTAAAGTTCCGTTCTACACTACCACCACCACCATCAACAACAACAAATATCAGGACGGCTGAAAACTTTTTTCTCCCTACCAGCCTCGAAACACTATCTACCCGGTGACCGAGAGATTATTCGATTACCTTTTCCCGAATGCCTCGCGGCACCCAACGACTTCTATAGGCGTTTTTTTCTCACTTCCACGAAAAGATCTCTCGTTCTCTCTCGAATCGCAATCTTTTTGTCTCCACGTGGGAAACTCGAAGAAACGTTTTCGTCGTTCGTCCTACCACTCGATGGCTAGACTGTGTCGTCGTCGATGCGACGACGATGCTCTCCTGCTAACTTCGTTGCTTGCCCGTATCCAAGCTCTTACCAACAACAATATACACCTCGGCTGTAGCGTGAAATTCACGCGGCTTTTCACGCCCAAAGGATGTGGATGATGGATATATATATATATATATATATATATATATACATATATACACACACACACACACACGTAGTAGCTCTTCTTTGGAGACTTTCGACGATGTTTTTTTCTCTGCACGCAACAGCGTATGGCTTTTGGCTGGAGTAGAAGAGGGGATGAGGTTGGTAAGCGGGCTTTTTAAAGTCGCTGCTACTGGTGCGCGAGCACTCGGGCTGTCGAAATTTTCACGGATTCGCGGGCTAGAGTTGAGAAGAGGAGGAGGAAAGACTTCGAGAAGTGAGTTTTGCTATGGGCGGAGGGTTTGTATGGATTTTATTGTAATATCAATTTCGTGGTCTCGATTGTAACAATCGTTTAAGGGAAATAGTTTCTTTTTTTATAAATTGTAATGTTAAATTATTACTTTATAGGTAAGTATAATAATTGAATGATTTTAATTGACAGTTTTATCTCACTTATTACTGTCTGACAGATTTCGCTACTTTTCAAAGAATTATTATAGCAGAAATTGAAGAGTCATATTCTCATTCTGAGAAATAACGCTTGACCTTCGTAATCTGCTATAACATGTTGTTTTAATAGAGAGGAGTATTTCCCTGTGTAATCCTCTTCACCCTATTTTAGTTCCCGGAAAAATGTTTCTATCTTTAGGTCTTGATTCCGAAGATATAAAGAATTGTATTTTAAATAAATGATTTTTTAATGATATTTACATCAGAAATATTTACACCGCATGCACATATTTAAAAAAGTAAATGAAATAAATGAAGAATTCTAGAGTTTACCCACACTTGAAAGTTTTGAAAAAATGAAAAAAAAAATGCGGCATATCTGTAATAATTTTTTTCTCGTTTTATAGGTCCTACGATGGTTTCTTCAATAAACGAAAAAGATTGCCAGTACTTCAAAATGATCTTGTGACACTGGTTTAAAAATAGGCCAAAAACTTTCATTGATGACTAACCAATA
>JAYJLV010036234.1:0-25748 GCA_036873485.1 Torymus texanus
ACATATTTTATTTTTAATAAGCTTAAAACTGTGTCAATTGCTCGGTCGGTAATGATACGGCTATGGCATCCCCTTAACCCTCGGTACAGCTTTATAAAGGCACCTGACAAAAATCAGCACGACAGTAAAACAACAAAAAGAAAAAAAAACCAACAAACCAGTATATAGCCCTATACCTACCCCGATTCTCAAAGCAAAACAGAAGGGCCAATATAATCCACACCCCCTGTCCTGTAACCTGTACACACCTATATATATGTATACGCGACCCGATGTTTGCCACTCTCTCTCTCTCTCTCTCACGTACACGCGTACTCCTATATATACACATATACACACCCGCGCGAAAAACCGCTACCACGCATCCCGAAACTGCTGCTGCAGCTTCGCAACAAGCTTTACCCACGCGCGCTAGCATCGAATCGCCTATTTCGAGCGTGCGCGAGTGCACCCAACCAGTGTGTGTATATATATATATATATACACACAATATATATACACACACGCATACACGTGTGTGAGCCGCGCGAAAGGTCGAGGGGGTGGTGCAACGCGCGCATACGAGAGCATCACACAAAGAGTTCAGCGAGCCATGACCGTGTGTGTGACTTAATTCGCATACAGTAGCAGCAGCAAAGTTTGTATGTATAGGTGTTTGTGTATGTGTATTTCGATGCGAGTGCGTGATAAGGGCGCTTTCATAACGTGGTGTATATATAGATGTATAGGTGTGAGCTGCACTGGACGCGGGCGTTTAGATAATGAGCGATGAGATTGATTGTGGATGACTACATCAGGGTGTGTGCGAGGGTGTATAGGATTAAAGTCGTGCTTGATTTTGAAAAATTCTAGAGCATTGTGGCCGAAGGAATGGACATATCCTTTTTCTATGCCAACATGGATATATTTAATCCGATTTTATAGCATTTACGTTACTGACTGTGGTCCACGCCGTTGAACGCTGTGAATGTTACATGTTGATCCGTAGGTTGGGCGTAAACATTAAATTTTTTGTTTTTAATAGAGCTTTTGTAATTATTTATGGAGGGTATGAACTTTTGATTTCAGTTTTGTTAAACAAACCGTAACATTTAATATTAAAGCAGTCAGCACAAAACCATAATCGTTTCACAATAATTATTTTAGTTGCTGTGATTCGAGACGGACGAAACTCGTGTAGAGACTCTCGATTTAATATACGGTTTTTAATGTGCATTGAATAGTCTAAAATGTGTTTAATTACTCCAATTTATAATATCAAGTATATCAATTCATTTAGTTCCCAAATATAGTGAAACCATTTACTTTATATCCATCTAATAATTAATTTAAAAGTAAAAATGAGCAGATATAAATTTTCTTTCTTATATAATTTTGCGATTTTTGCCTATAATATTTTTCGTTAATATTATAAAGGTGATTTTTATTTTTCATAAAAGTGTAACTGCCAAATATAATAAAAGATAAATGTAAATATACTTTTACATTTCATTATTTCATTACCTCTATAGCAAATATTCTCCAAACTACACTGGCTGGAACATTCATTACAATAATTAACGCACAACTCGAAAACTATTTATCGCCATCAACTTCATATAACCTATTCACGAATACACAAATTCGTATTTAATGAATAATTTTCTACTCCTTTAGTTCGCCACGAAATTCGACTACCCGTAAAATTACTCAAACATTCCATGAACGTAAAAAAATAAAAAATAAAAATACGTCACTTACACCTCAATGAGTTCGAATTAAAAAAAAATTACTCTAATTTTCAACGTCAAATACCTGCGCAGCTCGCGACATCGTCCTATCCATTCAACATTTAATCCATAAGCACGAACCACGTTCGCGTGTCCCCTGTTTTTCTCCCCCCCTCTCTCTCTCTCTCTCTCTCTCTATCTCTCTCTCTCTCTCTCTCTCTCGTTCTCTGCACACTCCAAACGAACGCGCGCACCGTTGTGAAAGGGCACTAAACTAGAGCCTCGTACCACGCGAAATTTCTCTCTCGCACCCTTCACACACGCGCGGTGCGGCGAGATCAACGCGTGCGCGCGCGCGAGCGCAAAGCCGATGGCCACGCGGCTAATTTCAATACCCCGCGTTAGTTCGCAGCAGCAGTGGCAGCAGCTCTCTCTCTCACTCTCGCTCTTTCGCGTGCCTCTCTCTCTCTCTCACTCTCTCTGTGTTCATCAGCAGCCGCTTGTTCGTGTGCGCGCATTTATATACAGGCGTGGGTGGAAAAAGAAGCTCTGCACACGCGGCCGTCCGCCCCCGCGAGCTCGTGTAAAATTACCAGTTGGAAGCTGCGAGGGACAAAGCGACTGGTAATGGAAACCGGGATTAAGTTTTCCTAGTGTCCCTATATCGCTTTACCCCTCTCTCTCTCTTTCTCTCTCTCTCTCTCTAATTTTCATAATAATTTTCGAAATTGAAATTTTCAGCCTAGAGCGAATCTTCTTTTAACGCTTGGATATATATAATATTAGGAGTTTAGTTTTGAATCTGTAGTAAAATGATTGCTGTACGTCTAAACTAGAAAAAATGTAGGTTTGTTTTTGCAAGGTCCTTTTTGTCTTCAAGTTTATTTCTTTACTTTTGGAGCTTTCGATAGTTGTACTTTTGAGTATGATTGGCAACGTTTTGAATGCTGTAATTTCATATCATCTATCTTATGGATGCACGTCTATTACATGCGGATTTATCACCTAATTGCTACGTATCAATCAATTACTAAATAATTCTTATCGATTGGTAATACACGGAGAGAGATACAACCATTTCTGGATTACTAAATGCTTAAATAAATAGTATTTTTATTCTTTTTCAATTTATATAACCAATATATACATTTTAAATTATTCCTCTTATTCCAATTTTAAAAATCATCACAAACATTTATATATTACCACGCAGCTTGGTTAAATTTTTATTTTTAAGATTCAAGTAAATCTTAATCAGACCTTTTACTGAGGACATAGATAAATAAAGAATTTCAGAAAATACCACCTACACCACTGTACCGAATCCACCAAAACTAAATCGCAGAATCAAATTTGCACATAGAAGAACGCAAGCACTTCTAATCGTTCGTCCGACTCTGTCATCCAGAGTCACCGTGTAATTCGCACCTTCGCAGGGAAAAAGACCGCGTGCGCATTTTCTCCTCTCTATATTTTCACGCTCTCAAAACGATATCTACGTGGGTACACCCGCGCGAACCACAGAGGCGACGAAACTAGAAGCCGCGTGGCCGAAAAAAAAAAATGCTATACACGCTCGTGTAGCACCTATATAGGAAAACGTGTTTCGGACGTGTACTGCAAACATAGACGCATGCATGCAAGCGAGAGAGAGAGAGAGAGAGAGAGAGAGAGAGAAAAGAGGCGACGAATTCGTGACGACCGGTTTAGCGGGCGCGCAGCGAGGGGATAAACAGACACGACGGTTGTACACACATACGCGCGCACTCGTCAATTATATTTCGCGACGCGTGACAACATGCGGAATTCGATCCCCTCTATATAGCGTGTCTATGTATGTGTTATATCCCTCGATCCTTATTTGCAAGCGGCCGCGCGCCGCGCTCTATACTGTTATGTGTTGCCTATAGGTTGAGGACGCGAGAGTGCGCGTTGTTTGATTAGGCTTTTCCTTTCTGTTTGGGTGTAACTTTAGACCCGTTTCAATTACCTTCGTTACACATAAAATAATACCGAGCCGCACGAGTGCTACGCTACGGATGCGAACGCGCGTTAGCATATATATGTATATTGTTCGTCATTGGTTTCGTGGGGAAACAAGGGATATGACGTGGTCGTTGAATTCTGATTTAGTTTGGGAGAAAAAAATTGTGGGAATAAGGTGTGTTTACCTTCCAAGTTTATTTTATGTACTGATTTATTGGGAAATTACTCGAAAATTTCCGATTGACGGTTTGTCGAAACTATATTTTATTTGGATAATAAAGATGAAAATATAAAGTTGTAAGAAGCAGTTTTTTGGTAATTTAAAAGACAATTTTCATATGAGTTTTGTCACAAAAATGATTGAAACTTAATTTAAGCAAAATTTTAAAAAATTGAGTTTTTATTTATTACTTCATTTTAAATTGTATTATTTTTCAGAAGAAATAATACACTACTAGTGAATACTATTTTATGCTTTTTATACTATGGATCATTGTTTATAATGTACATCCTTAAAATACGCTTTTTCTTTTTTCTGGAATAAAAGTACACAAACTTTGCGTGCAACTAAACCTGTATCGAACTTTGGGGTCTTCTTCAGATCAATTTATATTATTGATGCAATAAACGGGAGTTTAATCTGTCTTCATTTTACTCATATCTTTTACTCTTATTATAGTTACTCTTATCTTCTCATCTCCTGTCTTGCAACTTTGAATCTAATTTTAACAATGCCTAAACTAATACAGAAACAGACCATAGAGAAACCTAACAAATAAAAGAGAACACCATACTTTGAAAGCGACAACAAACGACACGTCTCGCAACGCCATTAGCGAACTTTCATAACGTTTAAAGCGCTTCTCTTCTCGCGTCTCGTTCCTTCGCCCTCGACACGCGTATATTTCACGCGCAGCCACAAGCGAAAACGCGAGATATTATACATTGCTCCTTAATTAGCGCGTCGCGAGTTTCCTCTTCCTCTGCGCGCCTACCCACAGACGCGACACACAGGCGGAAGTCGAGTAATTTCGCAAAGGGTGACGGCTCGTAGTAAACCGGGTCAAAGAAAAAAGCGAAGGGAGAGGAGATCAAATGCGCGGAGCGAGGGAGCGTGCGGCGAAAAAATGGTTTCAGAGGAGGAAAGAGATGTAAGTTTCGAAAGGGAGTTTACGCTGGTAGCAGTTGAGCGTTGAGTGAGGGAGCAGAAGAGGGGTAATTTTGTGAAGAGAATGGAGTTGAAATTAATGAATTTTTGGGTGTTTTAACAGTTATTTATTAGAGTGATAAAAGTTACTTATAGTGCTCAAGTTAATGTACTGTTGAATTTTGCATTTATTATTTACTATATTTATTTGATCAGTGATAAATATATCATATATCATGTAAACACTCAAATTATGGTTGAGAGTTTTTTATTTATGTTGATTTTTACATAATTTTACAAGCAATTTAAAATTAGAATTTTAAACGTAATAAAATCAAAATAGATATTGATCTTTTATCAGTTGGTTACCTTTGTTATTTTCATTCAACGTTTATTACTCTAGGTGCAAAATCGTGAAAAAAAAGAATTATCTATAGAGTATATAAAAGACTTATCCAAAACCTTTAAATGACAGAAGTATACCGTTTATGCACAATATAAATGTGTTTTTAACTACCAAAATTTATAAAAACTATATAAATTGCGATTAATATGTAACTAAATTTTAACTTTATGCAGTTAATTAAATGTTTATATTTCATGTGATTTCAATTTTGGGGTAACGATTGATAAGTGGGTGTCGATACATTACATGTTATATATTTCAAATTTTATTCTACTTTGATCTCTGGTGAAATCCAAAATATTTTATAATAACTGACTATTTATATTAGAAATTTACCATAAAATTTGAATTTCCGTTGGCTAACTACCGGTGAAACGACTTTTTTTCCTACTATTTGAGTTTTTAATAGACTGAAAAATAGAATGCCTATTTTGAAGACCAGCACAAGTCTATTGTTGAGTATTTCGAGTGAGAGCAGCAGAATCAGATAGATAAAGAAAAGTTTTGGCGAGTTATTCATAGAGTGAGTATAACATGATTTTTTTAATTTAAGATAAATGCTATAAAATATAAGTAAGTCAATTGAATGCGAAGATTTTGTTGTTACTTCAATCTATATGTGAAATAGGCAAATAATGGTCAAAACAGCGTTCCATCATATCGATTAATTATTCAGTTTTAGTATATCTACTTTCTAACTTCTTAACAAATTTCTACTAAGGTGCTACCAAAAATAAAATCAACTCGAGCTATCACGCACGATATTCAGGCATTTTGTTAATGGAATCATCTCTCAATCATCGAACATTTTAAATTATTAATTAAAAACGTTTTTGCCCCTAATATGACCGCACGGAGATTCTGGATTTATTCCCCGCTGCCGAGCGTAGTCGGAAAGCCGAATAACTGATAGAGATGAAAAGAGCTTCCAATAATACATCCAAATGCGCTCACTCCATATATGCGAGCTTATATACCCCGCACATGCGCGAGCAGTCGAGTAGGAGGATGTGAATGGGAGGATGGGTGGCAAATGTTTGAAAAACGCCCGTGACAGCCTGATTGCGTTTTAATTAAAGACTTGTTCAGAGATTTTATGAAGTGATCTTATTTCCGCAGTCAATGAAATCTACCGTTTATCATTTCACTTTTCCAACATTTTTCATTTCTACGCATATATCACTGCATATAGAATTTTACCTTGCTTATCCAAAATATAGTAACATAGGCATAGTAAACGTAGGCACGAACAATAAAAATATCGCGTAATATTAATATTTAGATTCTTTGTCATTACCTAAAAGTAAACGAAATTAAAATCTCCTTAAAAAAAACAATGAATAAACAATATGCACTCGCGTCATTATAAAAACTTTAATTTTGCTTCTCAGAAATCGAAAGAAAAGAGGATTCTTTTACAATGAAATATCATAGCTTTCGAGGAACCCAAAACTAATTAAATAAGCTTAAGCAAAAAGCTTGAAAATCCCTCAAGTCGGATTTATTAATCGTCGAACGCATATATAAACATGCAATGCCTGCAGCTCTTCTCTTCGATGCGCCTCGTCTCTCGCCTTTGCGCTCGCGCGTGAAATAATTAAAAAGGTCCGCTCCGGTCTTTTCATCAGCGCGACGATAAACAATAGGGAGGGGATATCTGCATGATAGACCCCAGGGGGCCGCCGGGTGACATGAAAAGAACGGACGGTCTTTCTTTTTTTTTTTCGTGCGCACACATGCAAAAAGCGACCTTCAAAAGAAATTCCTTACGTATGCTTGCGAGCGCGTTATATGTACCCTTTATATCCTCCACCGTCGTGGTTCTACGTACGCGTACTCCTTCTAGTCTTTTTTTCGCAGTCTCGGTAGGTATAGTAGAGTCCATGAGGTCATTCCCTGGCACTCGCGTATATAGCTTTTGCGGACAACGGGCAGAGAGAGGGTGACTTCTTCGATTGTTCTTTTATGCTTTTCTTCCAGCTTGTATATTGCTAACTTCTTCTACTGTTTTTGTATATGCGTAAAGTCGAGTAAATGAAAATTATAGAAAATATTTATTGGAGAATATTTATTAGGAATATTGTATTGAACGAAAAATATTGAAGAGAATGGATATGTCAAAGGTCGTTGTTGAAATGAATTAATTTTAAAGTTTTTAAGTTTGATGATTATTTTCGTAAAGTGATGAGCTTTATCTGGAAAAAACTATATTAATCAAGATAAATTCTATGTTAATAAAAAAATACCAACTTATTACTTCACCAACAATTTATACTTTCTATAAAAAAAAAAACTTTACAAAAAGACTAGATTTTACCATGCTCTTTCCGGTTCTATACCCTTTGTTATACTCTTTTCATCCTTGTAGAACCACGTGTATATCTGGACAATCGTCCCTCGTCGTATGGGTCTCCCGAAAATAGCAAGGCAATGTGGGCTCCGGGCAATCACGCCCAATCACGGTCGCGCATTATAAAACTACCCCTACGGGAGAACTAAACCTTTCCGCTCTCTCTCTTTCTCTCTCTCTCTCTCTCTCTCTCTCTCTCTCTCTCTCTCTCGCTTCGTCTCTTGTTCGTCGCTATACACGCTCGTGCACTCGCGCATTAATTCAGCTTATCTCTTTTTATTTCTTCATTTCACCCCTCGCGTCTCGTGTCGTATATCCACGCCTGTGTCCGACACTACTCGAATACATGTTGTATTGTTTTGTTTACATTTCTATTTTCAACGTGTATAGTAAAAGTGAATAATAAGTCTATCTCGTTTAGTGATTTTTCAATTAATTTATAAATGATATACATATTTATTTATTGTACAACAGCTGTTTTTTTACATCGGGAAGTGAAAATTTTTTTTTTTTTTTTTTTTTAATAATAAGTATCATATCTTGAATTATACACAACAATAACTAATTTTTAATATTTATCTATAAAACAAGATGACGTTCGTTCTTCTTTATTAACTTTTAAGAACAAATATCGATTACTCATATAAGTCTCTCAAAATCGTACAACTGTATATGCTTTACACTGTATTTTTCTATATAAAGTAATAAAGTATTCTTCGTCATTTCATAGAATTTTTTACAGAAAAAGTTATGTATTTTGTAAAAATGTATTTTATATTGTGTTTTTTATTATCGAAATTGTAAAATAAAAATGTTAGCTACCGTTGTTAATTAACTTTCCACAGCAAATATCTTTTATTCATATAACTCTTTCAAAACCGCATACCACTACATGATATATCGTATATAGCTAATAATTATTAACGTTTAAACATTGAAAAATAAATTACAAAGATAGCAAAACTCCATAGATAATCGATCAACGATCCAGAATCCATAAATGAAAGATTAACACCGTATCGTCATAAAGAAAAACGTTTCGTGTTCCCCTCAACCTCTTTGCTCATCAAATCAAAAGAAATCCCTTTGCTCCCGGCATTTATCCAATTGCCTAGTAATAGCCGGCTAACCTCCCCTCTCTCTTAGCTCCTTCACCCTCTCGCGGGGTGGTAGAAGGGGGGAATCTCAAAGGACTGGTTCACCCTCTCTCTCTCTCTCTCTCTCTCTCTCTCTCTCTCTCTCTCTATCCCGCCTCCCGCCCCTGAGGAGCATAAACGTCCAGCAGCACTCGGCCCTCTTTATATGCATTCGCGCCCGGACGTAAACTGGACGGTGCGTATCTTTACGGGCCATAAAGGCCAGCCCTCGTTACCGAGGGGAGAGAGAGAGAGAGAGTGAGCCTGTGAGAGGAGGGTTAAGCCCGCACCGCACCCGTGGCCACCAAGGCACCGCACGTTCTACACGCAGTGTATACATATATATCTATGTGTGTGTGTATGTGTGTATGTGAGAGAGAGAGATGGGTTGGGAGAGGGTTGGTCTCTTTATGCCGGCCGCGTGAGAAAACGCGCGTGGCGCGAGCGAGCGAGCGAACCAGTTGGGAGAAAAAGAGGAGTGGAGAGTTCGTATCGATAAAGAGAGCGAGAGAGAAAGAGAGAGAGAGAGAGTACGTGCGGGTCTTTTGAACTTTGCCTCCCACACGGCTGGATTTGCGGAATCGCCGCTCGCCGCGAGGAGGGTGTGTGTGTGTGTGTGTGTGTGTGTATATATATATATATATAGTATCGTCGATCGGGGTGTCCATTAATAGTGAAAATTTCAAAGTAAATTTTTTACCTTTATACTTTCCTATGGAATTCGTGGAAATTCGTTACGAGAGGAATTTTGAGCTGGAATTATAGTTTTATCGCTGGCCTTATTTTTTTTGTTTATGGCATGTGTTGTGAACGGTCATTATCATCGTAAATCTTCTATAACTGCAAGTATATTTTTATAATTAAAAAATAGTGTCAAATAACTTTTGTAACCGTTATCTATGGTATTTTAAAATTATTATTACATATTTATATTTTATTATAAGACAATAGGATGTTTTTCTTTATCATATGCTAATGAAAAATTTTTTTATTTCTAAGCCATTTTTAACGGCATTAATGTTAACTCAAAATATATAGAAGACGTAATTATTTTATAGTATAGATACAAAAATATTTGATTTTGCTTTAACTATTATAATTATAGTTATACAGAGTCTTTTGATATATTATATAGGGTGAGAAAAAGTATAGAAACCCTTAGAAATCTATTGACTAAATTAAAATAACTAAAGTTGTGTCATATCACTGAAGAATTCTAGTGTTAAAACTTATAATATTTATTAAAAAAGAGTTGACTTTGAAATGACATTCAAGTTTTATTTCAAATTCAACTTTCAAAAGCTAATCAGATCTAAGTCTCTATACTTTTTCCCTAACTTTACATGTACAGCTCTCACTAGTGGCAAGAAGATTAGAAGTTCCAGACATTTGCTTTAATTTGTAACAAACAATACGTTATTAATTTCACAATGCAACTTTGAATTAAATGATTAGATTGACTTGATATTTATGCTAAAAGATAAACCAGAGAATTTTCTTCATTATTTAATCATACCACTTTTATGTTCTCGTCAGTCGTGAAATTGTACGCGATAAGGCTACAAAGCAAACAGTCATGTTTAAAAATATTATAGTATTCAATTTTATTTTTATTTTATTTTCATTAACTCATTCTTATAAAGTAGAAAATACTATCAATGATGTAATAAATATCTCGTAAGTAGACACTTAATATTAAAAAAATTTTATTTAAATTATGACAATAAAAATATTTTATAAATAAATGTACGTTTAATTATAAGAGCTTTAAAAGACGGCCATGAAGTTAATATTGGCCCCATTATCGAAGAGAATATCAATGATGTTCGACAACTTTTAAAAACAATGGACCCAATGCCGCTGGTCGACGTCAAACTGCTAGTAAGGATTTCAAATTTTACCTAACTAGCAGAGTCAATGCGCCCTATTGTGGACCAATCAAATTTTTCATGTCCATTTCAAATCGACCAATCACAATCATTAGAGGTCACAATCTCAAGTCCATCTCTTTTTTATATAGGATTTTGATGTTAAAATTATAACTATAATTTTAGGATAAAGGTCATCTTCAAGATGGTTGGTTACATAAATTGTCAAATATTCATCGTACTGGAAAATGCGTGATGACATATTCCAATAAAGTTTTACGAATGAATCTCAATGTGGGATGGGAATCATTAACTGTGAGTACTGATTCAATATCAATTATATAAAATATGACATAATCAACTAAAAAGGCTATACTTATTTATTATAGTACCACTACAAATATGAAATAAAATTGTGGTTTGTGCAAAGATATGGCCATCTGCGTGGTTTAGTTGATAAATTAAGATTTCATGTAACCCTTCTAGCAGACTTCAATAATTACACATTAGCTTTGGAAGATTTGAAAGTTCCTGAAATCGGGTAAGTAACATTTAGCTATTATTTTCATGTAAAGTTCAATGACACATGCAATCTTATAAATCTTTTGTTGATAGAAAACTTGATGTAGATGTAGAAGGAACATTCGGAGATGAAATACGTAGTTTGTTTGGTAAACTAATCGTAAATCTCACGAAAAAGCAAATTGTGAAATCTGTTGAAATACTAGCTACAAAAGTAATCGAAGAATTTTTTGAAAAAATTAATGAACAGATACCACATCATGATCATCGATTGAAATTTTTGCACATTTTGAATGATTATTAATAATGGTTTATGAAATCGCTATGCCAATGTGTTCGAAAGAAATAACTTAATAACTGCTTAAGTGCTACATATTTAATGTATTTCATTTGATTATTATCATTATCAATACCGATAATAAAGCTCTCGAAAACATAATGATTTTGTAATAAATCCATCGACCAATGGACTCTAAAATTTATTGTTTCTCATGTTATTCCCCTATTCCCCTATAATGCAGCTTCCTCCGGATTATTCTCTTTCTATAATACTTTCTGCTTCAAAGTTCATCTTTGACTGCAAAACTCTTCTTTCAAGCATATTACGATAAAATAATGTCCGATATCTCACGTTCTTTGTAACGCAATCTCGATAAACACACTTCTCGAACTGGCCATTCTAATCTCAGTCGTATCTCGTCACCGTCAAACTGCCTAGCCGATAAACCTAATCCGCGTGCGCATCTCTAAAAAATCTGGTAAAAAACAAGAAAAAAAACGCTTCGGAACCCATCAAGATAAATAACTCGCGTCTTATCTGTCAACTCGAGCTCACCCCTCTTTTCCCCCCTAAAAATCTCAAACCTCTATATCTTCGTTATCCATCGGTTTTCTCTCGCAGCTCTTTAAATCCCGCGAGCAATCCAGGGACTTTGATTCGATGGCTTTTGCTTCCCCTCCTCTTTCTCTCTCTTTTTCCCTCTCACCCCCTACGCGTATTAAACTCACGGGCACGTACCGGCACGCGAGGGTGGTAGGGGTATACGGGGGCGTGTAGTTTTCGGACGACGGCCGCCGTGGGGAAAATAACCCGACGCGCAGATAGAGTCCGGCGAGCTGGACAAAGTCGCTTATTGAATGCGGCAACGCGTGAGGGTCACGGCGGCTGAGGGATACTTAGGTGCGCAATTTATGGCGACGAGGGCCGGTGGGGTGGATGGGGTTCGCTCGAGTCGATAGGCATTTTCTGCGTCCGATTTGTTTTTCAATTTGTAGCTCCTGATGGTAGCGATATTTTTTTTATCTTTCATAATGATTTATAGTAATTTTTTATGTTTAACAAAATACCGTTATTTGCAAATTTAAAGGTCCAATGATGAATTATAGGATTGATTAAATATATTACGTTGTTATTAAATCAAAGTATATCAGATGTAATAGATGCTAATATAATGAAATGATATTATACAATTACATATAACTATATACATACACACGGACGCACGCACGCACGCACACACCCACACACACACACAGACTTGAGAATGGCTAGCAAGACTCGAAATAGCGAAAAAGGGGGACCATTTTTGCACATCTATTTCTTATCATTTATTGACGGTAAAAATGACGTGCAATTGAAACAAGCTGTTTAGCTAGTTTTAATCCAATGAAACAGGCTAAAACATGATACTATCACGTCATTTTTAATACTAAAAAATCTAGTAATAATTCATTCATTATGACGAAAGACAGAAAGACGAAATCGGATAATGAAATTGATATTTTTAGAAATATCTTTTGAATTATTAACGTCGTAATAAAATGTCTGCTGCCAGTAAATATTTACAAGTACAAGAAAAAATTACTATGAAAAATGAGTTGAATAATTTTGAGGTTATAGTCAATCTTCTAAATAAGAAAGGATTATCACATAAAATGTTTTAAAAAGTAATTATGATAATAATTTGTATTCCAAAATATGAAATGATTCTCACATATGAACAAACTATTAAATACTTCTTAGTCACTTTTGAAATGTATCATTACAAAATTTTAAATATCTTCACTTAATTTTCACAGATTATATCATAAGATTTTCTTTTCTCTTAAAATAAATACAGTCTATACGAAAAATTAAATTATTACGAATTTTATTCATTTAATCTTAAAAAGTTAAAATTCTATAATGCCTAATTATAACAACTTTTTAATCCTTGAAATAATATCAACATTTAGTTTTCTGATAAGAATAAAAGGGTATATGAAAGAAACGAGGCAATACTAAGAATATGTAAAATTAGATTTTGTTAACTGATATAGTTACTTTGTATTAGTAGATTTCTTATTTTATCAGAATCATACAAGAATTGCAAATTAAATTTAAAACCACAAGATAATTACTTACTTAGTAACATAGCTTATTAGATGAATATCTCCAAGAGGAGTTTAGTAGATAAATCCAAACTCTCAAGTTAATAAATAGTTCTATAAAGCTTTGTGCTGTAGTAAGAAGTTATATACACAGAAGCAGAATTAAACACTGACGGACCATGTCGAACCTCAGCAGTAGTTTCGTTCTTTTTGCCTTGTTGTCTATTGCATTTGCAAATTCTAAAGATTTCGAGAATGAAATCTCCCAACAAAATTTTGAGTGAGTACCTTTCCTTTATCATAGAGGAGAAATGATTATTTCGTAAATCTATTTTATAAATATTTAAATTTAATATATTTATATTAAACCGAAGACTTAAATTTTTTAAAGTTTTAGTATATTCCAATCCGAAAAGAAAATCAACGTCGATCAACTTATTGACAATAACTTGAGTGACATTCAAAATGCATTGTTGATAGTGGACCCCGCTCCGATGCCTAATGTGCCATTATTCGTAAATTTCCATACATTTCTTTATACAGTTATTATAACAATTAAATCGATCATAACAAAATAAATTTTCTATTTACAGAGCAAAGGATCATTAACGAACGGAAAACTCAGAAATTTGTCTGTTGTTCAACGTACTGGTCCATCTACTGTAACGTATCTGGATAAAATATTGAAAATGAGTCTTTACCTGGGATGGGACAACATTGCTGTAAGTTTTAATTTCTTTACATACACCAGGAATCAAAGTTAGCAATTTACATCAATATTTATAAAGCTATTTTTAAATAATTTTTAAAAGCTATCGTGAAAAATTTTTAAATTGAATGCAACTGTATTGTGAATTAAATATCTCGATATTCTAAATTACAAAATATCAACTAACAATAATTTATAAAATGAAAATATTTCTCAATGAATAATTGAATAAAATAAAAATATTGTTCTAAATTTATTTACAGTGCGACTACGATTATTATTTTAAATTACTATTTATCGAAAGAATAGGAACACTGAAAGGAGGAATTGAAAGACCACGAATTCATCTTTCTCTTAGCGTAGATTTTGAAAACTATGTGATAGCTCTAGAAGGATTCCGTATCTCTGACGTTGGGTAACTACTATAACTAATTATGTACCACTTATATACACTTTTATATTTTGCATCAAAACACTTAAGTCAAAATACTATATACTTTCAACAGGAAACTAGATTTCCAATTAGAAGGAACATTTGGTGACAAATTGAGAAGTTTGATTGGTAGAATTCTAATGAATCTCTTTAAAGGCCTCTCCATGTCAATTTTTGAGAAGGAAACTGTCATTGTACTCGAGAAGATTGTTGCCGATATAAATAAACATATACCACAGCACAATCGTCAATTTACATTCGTAAATTATGTTATGCATGTTGATCATACTAAATAAAAATTATTAATAAAATTAATAACATTATAATTATCTTTTAGCTCTTTCCTCTGCTTGACAAATACATTTTATCCACTAAATATTTCTTAATTTTCAATTCTTTTTAAAATATCATTTTACCTATACGTTACACACAAATTCATCAGATATTTAGTAAATACTCAGAAATGGCGTGTTCTCCACATTCTATATCATACCAAATAATCTTCACGCGTTATTAGGTTCAAAGATCTTGAATGACGAAATATAATGAATGATAAAATATAATTTAGATTAAAATCACCTACATCAGTATTTTCTTTACACAACATACTTCCAAGATTATACTCATCACGTGCCAAGATCACACGTATATAACAAATCAATTATCACGCCGCACAGTGGGAACATTTGATTTTTTTGTGACAAAATCAAATATCTCAAGAAGGACCTGAGATAACTTGCTGATTATTTTTTTATAGCAACTTGAACATTTCTAGAATGCAGGAAAAATAATTTTGATGCCCAATTGTAATGACATAACCTCAAAATAATTTTGCAAACTTGCTTACCTCGAGAAAAAATGTATAAAATCGACTTCAAAATCTCGAAAAATCGTTTTTTTATGGTGACATACATGGTTTTCGATGTATTTTTTCGCGAAGAACACAAATATTTTGGTCCCAATAGTCAGAAATGTTACAGTTTAGTGATATACGCAATTTAAATGCTTAAAATCGCATTTTCGACGTTTTGGTGCTCAAAACTATTTATTTATTCAAAGTAGAGTCATTGGGTATAATTTTTACCTACAAATGCTTGTTCAACTATTCAAAAATAGATAGGAAAGTAGAATGTGTGCAAACACGTCTATAGCATATAAGAATGGATTATACTATTAGCGCGGTAATTTGATTAAAGTTAATCTTCTGTCAAATCTTTCAAAGACATTCAATTTATACAGTTCGATACTACTTTCCTATCTATTTTGAATAGCTGAACAAGCATTTGTAGGTAAAAATTATGCCCAATGACTTTACTTTGTATAAATAAATAGTTTTGAGCATCAAAACGTCGAAAATGCGATTTTAAGCATTTAAATTGCGTATATCTCTAAACTGTAACATTTCTGACACCATAAAAAAACGATTTTTCGAGATTCTGAAGTCGATTTTATACATTTTTTCTCGAGGTAAGCAAGTTTGCAATATTATTTTGATGTTATGTCATTAAAATTGGGCAAAAATCATTTTTCCTGCATTCTAGAAATGTTCAAGTTGCTATAAAAAAATAATCAGCAAGTTATCTCAAGTCCGTCTTGAGATATTTGATTTTGTCACAAAAATATCAAATGTTCCCACTGTGCGCCATCACGACACGTCTTCTGCTTATACTACCAAAACCTATACTAAAAATTTCTATATATACTATCGATTTCGCGCTAAAACACCATTTCATCCTAATTAGCTTCAGCCCCACACCGTGTCGCTCCAAAAACCAGCACCATTAGGTGCGCATTCAAGCGACTCTTCGCTCCGCAAAACCATAAGTCCGCGGACGCACAGAGGCATCGCGTATCCGCAAAACGGGTTCCCCACGATGCAAAACCATTACGCCCCCGCAGTCGCGGTATCCTACCGTTCCACAATCCGGCTATTTTCCCAAAAAGTCCAACGCACACGGACAATTTCGCGAGTGTGTGTATATATATATATATATATATATACCAGCGAGGGACAATCCTTGCATCAATCAGCCTTCGCGGAAACTGGAAGCCCTAATCGATTTATCGCGGTAGTCCCATGTGCATACACATGCACACACATCCACACGCATGTGTTATATAGAAACGAGAGAGAGAGAGAGAGAGAGAGAGAGGGAGAGATTCCGTAATGAAGACGTTCTCGTCACGGGTGTCCTGGATAATGGGGCCCATTCGTCGGCCACGGGGGGGGCACGCGCGTAAACGATGTCACGGGCCCTACGCTTTGTCCTGACCCTCGGGGGCTCTTTCGACTCGCTTCCTCCGTATATATACAGCTTCTTCAGGACGATCTGACAACGTGCCAACGAGGCCTTCTTTTCCTTCTATACGTGTATACAGGCATATGTGTGTATGTGCGCGCTTGTATATAGATATATGTACACACGCGCTCGTGTCTTTTGAGAGTTATACATATAGGCTGGTCCCGGCGGTGGCCTTCTTTGTTGACGATACTGGGGCATTTTATTTTTCTGAAAATGAATTTTTCGATGTGCCGGCTGGTTATGTATGTGCGCATGTGTGTCTATATGTGATCGCCTACTGTGCTGCGCCTCGCGTGAGTTCTCGTCGACTTTGTTTGCGAATGATTCATGACGTTGTAATTTTCGAGGATGCTGATCGATTGCGATTGTTGATGTAGAAAAGATCTTGACTTTTGAAATGTTACGAGTATAATTGTTAAACTTTAATTTGCGAGATATGGCGTTGACTGTCTGTTTGAGAATTGGTAGGGAGATCGGAGAGATACATTTACGACGTACAATGGTAATTAGGACACTTGTTAATTGTGTCAAGTGTTATTCTAGGTAAGATAATGCTTTTAGAAATTTGAAAAAAAAAATGTGATGCATGGTCAAGTCTTTTAAGGACTTAAAGATTAGCGAGAATATCAATTCTTGAAATTTCATTCATTATGTTGTAAATTCTTTCAATCAAACTTTTTTTATAAAAAAATAGACTACTTACTAGGAGAGACTCAAGGTTCCGGAACTCCAGTTTTTTTCTGTTTTTTCTGTTTTTTTCTGTTTTTTCTGTTTTTTCTGTTTTTTTCTGTTTGTACTGTAAACAAAGTGTATTTAATTATGTATATAATTAAAATGTACACAAAACATGGTTAATATTCAAAATCAAGTGCAAAAATTAGTTTTGAAAAATTTGATTACCTGAATATATATAATTTCTTGTGATATTCCCATTATTTTTTTTTGTTTGCATCTAATATAACATAAATTCTATGTCAGAGCTCATTCTTTTTGTACAGACATTTGTGAATTTTAAATTTTACTATGCCTTCAAGAAAATTCAATGTTTTTCAGCATAAATTGAATAGATTCATATTTACAATCTGAACAATGCTTTCTTTTGGACAAACTCATCTAGCATGAAGAAGCGCATTAAGATTCCATGAGCAGTTTGTGGAAAAATAATGGGAATATCACAAGAAATTATATATATTCAGGTAATCAAATTTTTCAAAATTAATTTTCGCACTTGATTTTGAATATTTGGCATGTTATTTGTACATTTTATGAATATAAATAATTAAATACATTTTATTTGCAGCACAAAACGCAAAAAAAAAAGAAAAAAAAATGAGAAAAATGTACATATCGAGCACATTTTTCCAGTTACTTTTAAAATTTAAAATAGCTGTAACTTTTTTATGTGGAGGTATTAGGGTCTATAAATTTACAGAGATTCATGGTATGGTGTTACTTACAACCTCTGTGAGTTTCAAGAAAATTGGGATTCCGGAACCCTGAGTCTCTCCTAGTTAGATACTAACTATAGTCTATAGACTGTAACATTTTCATAACTTTTGCCAATTAACCATTAAATATATCACAATTCACCGTATCATGACACACCTCAACCGAACTTTAACATCTCTATTTCTCTAGCTTTGAAACCGTGTCAGAGCAGTCCTCGCTCACAGTACTCCTATGTGACTCTGAATCCGCGTCAGTCATTAAAAGGCTCGTGGATGCGAGTGGTCCGCGCGTAAAAAAAGAGCGCCTCCCTTAACCCATCCATTCCTCCCATGCGCTCGCTTATACGCTACGCAGACTATAACCTCCGAGCTACAGGGACTTCTTCCATTGCTCTCTTTCACCTCTCTCATCCATTCTTTCTCTCTACGCTCTCTCCACTTCTCGTTGTTCGCCATTGGAAAACGATCGATTCGCAGGCCACGCGTTCTTTCTCTCTCTCTCACGATCGAACGCGCGCTAGCACACAAAACAGATGCACTTTTGCACACGACGTGGCTACGCAGGCAGCTGCTGCACGCGCGTGTGTATGTGTATACGCACCAAGTGCTACTGCTGCTACTGCTACGCCCTGGATGAAAGAAAAGCACACGCGCGTATATATATATATAGAGAGAGAGAGTATAGAAATCGGGCCAAACGGTACACGCACGCGTATGGGTATAGAGTGGGTCACGCGTGGCCTGCGCGACGAGAGGGCCGATTACGCGCTTTTTTCTGGGGTTGCCGTGCGATTGTCGGGGATATGGAGGGGGAGAACTTGGGTGGGATATTTCGTTGATCGAAAAGGTCTGATGCGGGATTGTGTGAAAAGATTTGGAAATTTTAAAGATTAATCTTGTTTCGAGATGGTTTAAAGATTAATCTTGTTTCGAGGTGGTGAAGTTGGTTTGGAATTTTCGAAAATCTGTCGTAATAAACAGATGAATTTAAATTTTACAAACGAGCTACGTTATTTGTATACCCTGATACACAATTAATTATATTTTATTGTTGTGTTAATCGTATGGAAACATTTTAAAAAAGTCAATATTTGACGATAACCCAATAAACCTGAAACAATTATTATTTAGTAATCAAAATATTAATTTTGTCAAAAGTTGAGCCAAAATACGTAGTTTATGATCAACATACTTATATTTTTAATGTAAACTTACTTAAGGCAATCAATAACTAAATAAAATACGTGAAGCAGAATATTCGATTAGTATAGTTTGAACTCGTTCAATAACTTTAACGAAAAATTTCTCACTCTAGTTTTGGTATTAAAACACTCAATCTGAAAACAAAATCATTTTTTGCCTTATGTTATATTTTTAGCATTCAAAAATATTACTACATAGAACAAACTGAAAATCGAGGTCATTCATCATTTTGATAAGACAAATTTATACAGTATACGTGAGAACTTTTAGAGTTTCTCAATAAAGCCGCACTGGCCAAACCAACCATCGTCGATCACGCACACGTCGTCATCCTCTCTTGCACCAAACACACTATATATACTCGATTGAATTACTCGTCGTCGCGCTCGCGCGCGCGTCAACTCATATACAATATATCGATCTTCCAGCGAACTGCCATTCGCTACATACATCTATATATGTATACGACAACGTGCGTGTCGACCCAGAATTCCTCCAGTCGCCGCTGCGTTTTCGACCGAAACCTACACACACACACACACACACACGTATACTCACAATGCTTCCAATCGAAAAGTCGAAACCGTCGTCTCTCATTGCTCCTGCGTCCCCCCCTCTCCTCGACAATGACATAATCGATGACGCGCACGTAGCTTATTAAATGGTGCGTGCACCCAGTGAGAGAGAGAGAGCTTGGGGTGGTCCAAAATCGCGTGTGGCTACGTGCGAGTGACTCGGGGAATTTTTCGATTCGAGGGTGGCCTCCGTTTATGGCTATATATATTTGAGAGTATGTGTGTGTGTATGTATGCACGCTTCGATGGAATATTAGCTAAAGAGGAGGAGAGACCATTGTACCGGAGGCGACAAATATTTGGCGGTCGTGACTGGGAGATGCATTGTGAACGCGGATGGCCGTTTCACGGTGGCGCGTGAGTTGAGAGGTGGTCTTTATTGCGGCTGGTTAGGGATGACGATCGTTCTTGTACTTTTCGCATTATAGATATTTTGCTTGTCATTATTTTGTGAATATATTGTAGGAATATATATATATATATGTGTGTGTGTGTTGATTCTTCTGTTTTCAACATGTGTGCAGCCCCGAATATTCTAAGAGAAAATGTTTAAAGCAACGTAAAATTCTGATATACTCGCTGAATTATTTGATTTTTAGAATCCGTTAATAACTATAGAATTTCTTTTGTAAAAATAACTTTATAATTTTTATAGCCCAGCGATGTATAAATCCACATTTTGATAGGTTATTGAAAAATTAGACGCAGTTACAATGTAATTTAGTAGTGTAAGTCAACCAATTGCATAAAAAATCTAGTAAATGATTATTTCTTATCGAAATAGATTAGGATATAATTAATTAAATACAGCTGAGTAAGATAGATAAACTGAATATAAAAACGAAATTTTTTTGGAATGATAAAGGCAACATTTTTAACCATTGGATATTAATAGATATAATATTCCAATAGATCATTTCAATAACAATAGCTGATAAGTGCCCCTTTCTGATACGTATTACTTATTTTATTATATCATACTTCCTCACTATACCGCACTTACAACTAAAACTTATCGTCTACACAAAATAATCTCACGGGAAAAGGACTACTGTCATCTCGATATCCGAGAAAATCCGGGAAAGTTATATGTACTTTCACAGCAAAGTGTCACAAGTATACAAATCTCATAATGAAGACACAGCCTTTACGACGGAATAAATCAGTGAATTTTAATAAAAAATAATTTTTATAGCACGATCCGCTGTCACTATAATACGAACAATGTCGTCGCGCACCCCCATATATCACCGCCCACACGTTTCTCACTACAACCCTACTGAGAGAGAGAGACGAGATAATACACTTAGCCAATGCTTCTCTCTCTCTCTCTCTCTCTCTCTCTCCGCGAAGAAGTTAATCATCCCTATACGCGCGCTACTTTGTTACGCCTATATTCTCAGACCACTCTATGAACGCATAAAACGCCTAAAAAAAGCCATAAAAGACTTTGTACCAACAAAGAGATTCCTACTCGCGCTCGAGCCTACTCCCTCGTCATATCCCTTTTCACGCGAAGCGCGCCTCAAGGACCTAGAATTTCTCGATTCTCGAACAGAGATATCAGCCGCGAGAGAAAAGACATCAAGCCAGAGAGAGAGAGAGAGAGAGTGAGATACATAGTCGCTAGAACTCCGCCCTTACATGTAATACGCGTATACTTATACATATACGAGGAAAACGGTAGCTCGTGTATAGCGTGTAATATATATAATAATGGGCGGGCCGAGCGAGAAGCATCGGGTGCCAAAATATTGGGCCCCTCTGGGCTAACCTCGTTTTTCATAGCGTTGAATGAGAAGGCCCCCCGACTCGTAGCATATACCCATTTCTGCGTCGTTTCCTCCTTTCTATACTGCTCGAGATTTCGGAGTATAGATGTGAGAATGAAGAGAAAGAGAAAGAGAAGCGTTAACGGGGATTTATGGGGCACTGACGTGGCGTTTATATTGACACGTTCCAATTATGCTAATAAGGAGGATCTCGTTGGACGCGTAAATAAATGTATTCGTGCGGTGATGTATGGCGGAATAGAGCTGTAGTATTACACCGTAAAGATAGATTCGTAGCTGTTTGGTGTTGAAGAATATTGATAATTTTTAACTCGATTGTTTATTTGGACGTGTAAAATAAATTTCAAAGATTTTTTTTTTAATTTTAATTACGACTAATTGGTTAGAGGATTTGTTACTTTATTTTAGATTTTCTGGTAATTGAAAGAGGATAGAATGCGTATTCAGAATACCTATAGTTAAATATATTATTATATTTTTGTCAAAAATTTTAGCCCTGTCAAGCTCGAAGAGGTTTTAATAGCACTATATACAAATGCAAGGTTATTGCACAGCTATCTAGAATATTTTTAACGACTCTGATACATTCATCAGCGCATTTTTTTATCGTGGCTTACTTTTCTTTATATTCCTCCATACTCAACTTAATTTTACTCGAGAACCTCGACAGCATCAATCTTATGCACCGAACTACGGGTCTTCGATCCCGCATATGTAAGACTCCAAGAATGAATTATAAAGCGTACTTGTGTACAATCTTTACGTGGTTAACACTCAACTGTCGGCACAAAGTCACTCGACGAAAATGCAAACTTCAAGCTTGCGCATAGCTCGTAGCTTGCAATAAGAATGAGCAGTCAAATATAGCTCAGAGAAACTATAATCCTTATCCGTTGTCCGTGACGAAAGATTGGCTGCTTAAAAATGAGCAGAAGTCTTTTTAATAACGAGCGAGTAAAGATCATCAAAATTTTTATAGGATACAATTATTGTAGTAAAGTGCAGGTGTCGGAGATCTAATAAATATAAAGAGGCGATGACTGTAAATAGTGTCGTGATGCTAATTCAGCATGCGCGCATCTTATATAGTGCGTTACTTGCTCGAACTAGAATTCTTCAATTTATCGGGCTTCAAGGAAAATGTCCGCGCGATAACTAAAATCTTGATAAGTCTGGGAATATTTGATCTTTCAATTGAGACATTTGCATAAATCAGTTTTGCTGAGAAGAAGTAGAAACATGCATAATTCCTAATCCATTTCTTCCTGTTTCAGATATATCTGTTGACATTATCAAACGTATTTTGGTTTATGTGTTTTCAGTACAGAATCGCTTACAGTGTTAATTTTTTTAATAATGAATGAAATTTTTAAATAAATTCCTTTAAAACGTCAGTTTAATGAGGTAAAAGAAAGACTGGCAGTTATCATAGTATTGTAAATTGTAATTGTAAACATTTAAAGTAAAGTAACCATAGATATATATCCTAAATATTTTTCATCGCACTAGGAGTTCTTAGTATCACCCACGTTCCAAATGTACACAAAACAAAGGAATTCTACGACAAAACAACAACTCGGTACCAAAAGAAAATGAAAATTTTTGAAAGGAGAAACCTACCAGGTCGAAATGTTCTAATTCATTTGACCATTCTGAATATATAATAAGTAGGGGATCCAGTCAATATTCTAACAAGCTTTTATTCCAACAATAACTTCATTACTACAAATTTTTAAATGTGACCTCTTGTAGAAAAATAAATTATTTTATCAGAAATAGCTGCACAATCATTTCCAAAAAGGAAATATAACTATTCGAGAATCTCGATAGAACTGAACGAGCATTTTTTGAAAGCTTAAATAATTTTAGATAATAGCTAGTTCTTACAACTTTCATTGCAATTATTACATGTATTATTACATGTACTCATTACTATATTTACATAGCACAAAAGATACATGGTGCGGTTAACTATTATTAGAAGTAAAATATAGACAAGGGGATGCGACGTAAATAAATAAATAAAAAAAAATATAGAATAGAGAGTCACTTAAAATAATTAAACTGCATTCTACAAAACAGTTGAAAATATAATCGCTTCTTTCTCAAGACGTCTGCCGTAATTATTCAAAACTGAACCATGTCATGTTATGACAGCTGTTTTGAAATCCGAGGTGTTCAATATATAAGTAAATCATCAGGTAGTGTCACGAGCAAGTCTCTGAAAATCTCCTTTGCAAAAAAAACGAAATTACAAATAAAGCACTGGATAAGTGACTGAAACGTGTTGTGCGCTCGTTCAGAAGTGAATAATATCCACATTATTAAGTGACAGTGATTATACAAAGCAGATGTTTTGAGTGTTAATGTAAATTTCTTTTAATAAATCATAAAAATGAATCTCTGGAATGGGGAAGTAGCTGTTATAACAGGTTCTTCTATTAGAATTGAACTATAGCAACTGCACAAGCTTTTGTTCGTGAAGGTCTGATAGTCGTTGAACTCGCTTGCAAAAAGGAAAAAGCGGAGGTATTATATTGATCTTCCAAAACATATAAATATGGTCTTATTCGGGAATATTTATTTCGAGTTCCAGTATCCCTTACTATTGCTAATCGAATGAGAGTTTTTAAAGTAATTACTTAATTATGCATTTAGGAAAATAAGAAGAACATTAAGGATCCTGGTAAATTTTACGCGAGGCAATATGCTATAATAAAACATAAAGATGTTAACGATACTTTTGAATGAATCAATTTTTTGTGAAAGATGGATACATATTGATTTCTTATGAAATTTTATGGACGCTATTAATTGTGCTAGAAAAGCTATAAAGTTGATGAAATAAAATGTTGATCCCGCTCAAATTATCAGATAATGTATCCTTTCGTATGCCAGATAAAAACTTTAATGTATATTCAGCAACTAAATTCGCTTTGGAGTATTTACCTTACATTTCATAAAATTTATTTAATTAATTATTATATTCTAAAAAAGTTGTTATGTTTATTTGTAGAATATTAGTTCAGGACTTGTTAAAACTAAAATTTGTTTAAAAAGGAGATATAGATTCTTCTTTTTTCACTATGGTTTCTGCTCTGAATGCAGAAGATATTGTCAATTCTATTATACACATCATTGGAACACATTCTTTTTATGTATATTATTATGTAATACATTATATACCTTTATGAAGTATACACATGAAGATTAAAGGATGTGTTTCCCGTTTTTCTATGTATCTAGATCTCAAAAATTAGAAAGGTAATTTCAAAATGCGGCAGGCTATTAAGAATGTAATATATTATAAAAAGGAACATCTATAACAATATAAATGCATGCAGATCGACCTAGCGTACCGGCCTTAATTAATTAATTCATTATAACTCAATTATTACTGTGTTTTTATATAATGAAACATTTATTTACGTCATTGCATGAATTGTTATAGCCTTTAGACAAGCCCCTCTTTGAAATATGCTTCTTGTTTCTAAATTAAGGAGATATTTATTGCACAGAAGGTATTGTTTGTTAATATTTATTAAACAGAGTAGAAAAATAAAATAAAAAGGAATTATCAAAAGATTATTTTATAACAATAAAAAATGAAATTGACTTAAGGGGACAAGCCCTGGTTGGAGGTCGAAAAAATCGATTTTTGTTTTATTTGCCTTTTTTTATAGAAAATTTTCTATAGAGTACAGTGCAAAAACCCGCATCTCAAAATTCGATTTCGTTTAAAAGATACAGCTAAAACTGTGAATCTACTTTCTTACATATTTAGCGATTT
>JAYJLV010036244.1:0-25742 GCA_036873485.1 Torymus texanus
AGAGAGAGAGAGAGAGAGAGAGAGAGAGAGAGAGAGAGAGAGAGAGAGAGAGAGAGAGAGAGAGAGAGAGAGAACTCATAAAGCAAACATCGGCAGAGTACAATCTAAAAAATTTCTTTGAAAGAATATGACTGCTAGGCCTGTATGTTATTGTGTGTACTTTTTTATGCAATCTACAGTCACGCTCGTATATAGAACGCTTTCTACTATTCTGTTTACTCGGTGGGTCTTCATGGCTTAGTAAAGGCAAGTTTCTACATTCTTGTATTTGAAAGTGAATTAAACCTATATTAAGTAATAAAAGTAACAAATCAAATTCTTTGATATTTGAATCAAACATCTATGAATCGATATCATTGTTAGTATATTATGGTTACACAGGCAACAAACAGAAAGAAAAAGTTATGTGTGCCATAGACTAGATCATCACATGTCCATCTACCCCCCCCCCCCGGTATTATAATTCCTAGTTCGAAATAAGTCCATCTAGATTTTGAAATCCTTTAAAAAACATAGTGAAAAAAAGTTTTATCAAATTTTTCTATAAAATAATGGAACACTGATTGTGTCTTTTAAAAGGTCAATTTTCCATCCTACGATTTTTTTCTACAAGATTTAAAGGCGTGGACTTGAAAACTTTGAAGATATGAAATTAGGATAAGTATCAATACAGACCTTTGACTATTTCAATCACTATTTACCACCTACAGATCAATAAGACTTCGTCAAAAGAAACTGAATTTATTATATTGACAAGTCAATATATTCTTTCTAAAAATGCTGTTTGAAAATATTGAAACAAAAGGTTTAACCTCAAATATCTTGAATCATCGAATTTTCTTAAACAACGAAGTTGATTCGATGACAAAAAGGACATTACTGTACAAAATTTGAAGTGATCGGATAATTTTTACTCTATCGTTCGACAAAAAAAACTTAATTTTTAAAATAATTTTTCCCAGGAATATATGAAGATAATCTGTTTGAGATTTAACATAATATACAATTAGTACAAATAAAAAAATATTTTTTGAGAAATTCATTAAAGAAGCAACAAGCACATTTTCTTTAATAATAAATGTCAGGCTAAAATGGTTTTTTGGTTATAAAACAAAATAAAATCTATAAAAACTCAAATAAGTTAATGGTCTAAGAATCTTCAACAAGACGAAGAGAAATAAATTTTTGTGACTAAAATCTGTTAAATGGTTCTCAAAACATTAACCGAGTATACATATGCATGCTCATTAAAATATAAAAAGAAATTTTTTAAAAATTGGTAGATTTTAGGATAAATGACCATAAATATTTTAATATACATACGGTCAAATCTATTCATGATAAATACAATGTTGTTTTCATTTTTAAACATTATAAGCTAAGCGACTGTCCACATAGCGTCTCATGTGCCATGTCTCTTGTCTCATGTCTGAAGCGGAAAAAAAAATCGTTGTCCGATATCTAGCATACTCGTGACTCATTGCAATAGATTAATATATTGAAATTCTGCCATGGATCACGAGTATGCTAGATATCGGACAACGATTTTTTTTCCGCTTGAGACATGAGACAAGAGACATGGCACATGAGACGCTATGTGGACAGTCGCTAAACACAGGAGGTAGTCAATTAATTAAAGGTCTCTTCCAAATTAAATCTTACATCTATGCTATTAGGGATATACATGTGTGCTAATAGAAAAAACTATTAACCTCGACATTTAGGGCTAGTGGGCCTTTTGACCTCGCATGTTTGCAGTACTCATCTTCGATTCGCAAAACGCACTGGCCTTCGGCTCGCACTAGCTCACCTTCGACTCGTACTTCAAACTCCACACTGGGTCTAAAAAGGCTCACTTCACATACTTACACAAAAAATTTCCAAAATCTGGAGCTTTGAACCGTAGGTGAAAGTATTACAAGTAATTCAAGCTTTATCCGATGTAAATCCATCAACTGGTTGATGAGAAAAGTTACACCAAACTTTTTTTTTTAAATATCATAGCTCTCAGTAAATTGGGCTTAGGCACTTCTACCTTAGCCCATTTTGTCAGAAAAAGTCTATATTTTTAATATATTGATATGTTCTTTGTATAGAAATAATTTATTATATTTTTTTAGGTGATTATATGGGGTTTAGCCACTAGGTATAAGACCCCCCTAATTGAATTTTCATTTAAAATTTATAGGTTAAGTGTTTTTCTGTAGAACAGTAGGTATGAACTTTCAGGTTTGTTAATGAAAAAAGAGGTAGGGTAAACTAAAATTATAAAGGAAAACAGTTCTATACCGTGAGGTGTATCTTGGAGAATATCATAATTAAAATTTTACATATTTGAAAATTACGAGAACCAATTTTTACAGATTAATTTAAAAAATTCCGTACATATTCATCATTTTACTAATCATGGTTCGACTTCTCAAAACGTTTCATATGTCTTCTTTATAGTACTTATATTTGACTTACAAAAAAAATTATTTACTTGTAAACCCATCTAGTAATGATAACCTCAAGCCACTTTACATTCTCGTCTATAGATCTTTTAATTAAGGGGAAATGCTTTTCGTGCAGCCGCAACAGTGATCCTAAAAAATCAATGAGTCTCGAAGACTTTGGCAGTGGTTCTCATAGAGCGACCTCACTTATTTCAGTAACTTTAATCAACATAATTAACAACATCATAAATTTTTATCTTAATTATCGTCGACATTTTTAATGAACAAACTTGTGTCCGAAAATAACTTTGTAAAATAACGGAAAATATTTTTTTCTCGTTTAAGGGGAAAAGCTAGATATTGCATGAAAATCAATGCTTCCATCCACTTGAATTGTTAAAGCAATGACAGATACATTTATTGACCAATTTTAAATGGTATCATTTTCCATGATCTTTAAAGGATTTGTTTTAAATCTTAGTATGACGCAATAAAATCTTCATATTGCCACATCTTATTGAATTTTGAAGACAATTGCGATCTTCTAAAAACATTTATTACAGTTTTTCCTTCAAGCCTCTTTTAGATTATGTTTTAACAATAATTTATCTGTGGTCGTATACAAATGACTCACAGATACTCCAGTTAATTTCTGTAACATCATCGATATTCACGATAACGTCTTTTAAACGTCGACAAGCCATGTATTTGACGATACGAGAACTTTCACCTTGCATTCAAGATCCTGAAATCAGAAGTATCACGAAAATTCTAAAGGTTCTTTAAAAAATAATAACTTTGAATCTACGACAATATCATATCTGATCGTTGAAATGTAACTTTAATGTGCATAGCTTGCTAAAGCTAGCCATGAAATCCCCTGTATATCGAAACAAAGAATGAGTAGAGTGGCCTCTGCCCCAAAAAATAGGCGCGCCCGTGCCCCGTGTCTCTCGGCTATCGCGTTGAACAAAATGGCCGACAGCTGGGAGCCACGAAGCCAACTCACGCGTCCCGTGCACACATACAGACACGTCAGCAGCGCGTTGCTTCGCCCGCGTTTCTTCCTCCCATTCGCACTCTCCCCTCGGCATGGCAGCCGCGAAGAAATTCCCGTCGCTCACGTTCTAGCGACTGCGAAGCAACTTCCGAGCTCTATATATGTATATATAAATAAAAGGGGGGCCGTCGCCCGGCAGCATCTTTGCCACTATCCTCGTAACGACTTTTCGCGATTACCTTGCATGCTTCTCTTACACTCTCTCTCTCTCTTTCGTTCTCTATGTCTCTCTCTCTGTCTCTCTTTTTGTCATTCTCCTTTTCAGTTTTCAAAAAATCGATGCAGCTGGCGCACGGTCGAAGAATCGCGAAATTTTCGAGGAGAGGCCAGAAGAGTGATACTAAATTGAGACTTTCGCGTGATTTTACTTTGGTTTTATTGACCGCTTGTGAACATATACCTTTAAACATGAGGCGAACATTTTTTATGCTATATTGGATCAATTGCAACAATTTGTGATAAAGGAATTTTTATCTTTAAATTACATGCTTTTGTTATAAATATGAATTTTTTTGGAATAACATAATGTTAAAAAATTTGTATTATTAAAATTAAAAAAGTATTTAAATAAGATTTTCAGGATGGTATTAGTAATGTTAAACATGCAATGAAACATAAAAAAATAAAAGAATTTTATTTACATAAATATAAAATTGTTTGTTATATATACACTATTTTTTTTATCATAAATCAACAGTTTAGTATTTTATTTATTTTGATATCGGACAGTTAAAACTCCGTTTTGTCAACAATTACACGAGTTGCATGCACAATAAAAACGCAAAACGTGCGTGAATTCGAAAATTTATTCGATATTGGAACTACATCAGTTGTTAGGGCTTTTTTTTATAATAAATTTTAATTACAAGAATGTGTATGTTTTTTTCCGTTTAACACAGAATTTGTATAATACCAGATTTGACTTCAAATTATTTATATAAATTATACAAAAGTATTGCATCTTTTAACACTTACAAAATTAATAATTTTAAATTGTTATAAATTAAATATTCGAAATTTTGAATAAAACATTATTTTTAAGTGAATATTAATAAAATTGATAATGTATGCTATAATATGTGCAATTTTATAAAAAAAACTTTAATTGGAGTAAAGAATTATTAAAAAAAATTATTTAAATACATATATTGAATTGGATTCTTAAAAAAATTTTTTATTTAAAATTATATTTTTGCATTAAAAATTAGCATGGAAATATTGAATGAATTGAAATATAATTTAGGTTAATTAAAAGATAAAAATTTATATTTATTATAATTTTTAGTAGTAAATATATAGCTTATTATACTAAAAATTATAAGTATGATTGTTGTTGTAATGAAAATAAGAACTTCAGATGATAATTGTTAAAATTTTGTTACATGTATATGAATTTTCAAGAATTTTTACAAATATTTAAAAATAAATTAAAAAATAGAGCCTCTAGAGAATCAGTACAGAATTTTCCATTTTCACATTTCAGATATTATTTCTGATCATTTTTGTTATTCAATTTTTTTTTAACCAAAAACATATAAATAAATTATTTAAAATATAATAGTAATTACTATAACTTGTTATCATAACATTATATATAAGTAATTATATCTTATTGCTATAACCATATTTAATAATTTTAATGTTGTTTCAGACTTACATGGGTAATTTAAAGAAGCTCGTTTTTAGGTGCTATACGTACCACAGAAGCGAATACTTACTTCGCTTCTGTTCGTACTTAGCACAGTATCCACATGACAAGCTAGAGTACGTTAATAATTGGGATTCAACAACAAGTTTATATCTTAAAACCACTGGAAAGCTCTTAGTGACTTTCCGTAATGAAAATATGGTAAATTATTATTTGATTCTATTTCATTTTTAATAATAGTTAATAATTATCAAAATTATAATTTTAAAATCTTATCTTTCAAAAATATATAAAAAAATGAAAATATTTTAGCTAGATAAAAAAAAAATTTAGTTATTTTATTTGCATTGTAGTTTGTATTTCAAATTCCAAAATAAATTTTTGTTTTAAAAAATAATACCATTATTTACACTTATATTTCATACAATTTTATTCTACCTTACAGAACTATGACAGGAAAATTGAAACATCAAGAAAACAGCTTTTGCTCAAAAGGGCAAAAGACTATCCCAATGGCACAAAAAACCTGCGAAGACGTTCAGCTCAAAAGCAGGCTCCATCTCCAGCAATGGTTGAACCGGCCATTGAGGATATATATCTCTGTGATAACTGTGATGCTGAGTTTGTTGGTCTTCGAAAGATGAAGGTAATCATCCATAAATTTGACAAATTTGTTCAGAATTCTTCATAGATAAAATATGAATGAAACATTGTAAATGAATGTTTTTAGTTGAACATTTAAATCTACTCAGAAACGCGTTTACTTAAATTTACTATACTTAGCTTAACTCATAAAAATTAAAGAATTGTTTAAAACACAAATGGAAATAAATAAATTAAATAAGTATAAATAAAAGCCCATTTTATAAATATCCATTGAGTTCTATGCCAATTTTAAAATTACTTAATTATTACAAAGTAGCTCACTGAAAAATAATTCATGATTTTCTGTAATTTCTAGGAGCATGAAAAACTATGCTACCGCGTCGAGCCAAGACCACCAACCCCAGAGCCAGAGGAGGTGCCCGAGATCAAACAAGACCAGTTCATGGAATACTTTCATCTCAAGTCTGCGAACACCGATCCATGTCGGGGGAGTAACACCTTGAGCTCGAAAGACGGCGTATCGCAAAATCGCTCGTCGGGTCGAATCAGGGGCTCGGTAAACCTGACGCGTTGTCCGACAATACCGTTCTCATCACCGGCTGGCCTCGCCCTTGGCAAAAAGTCGAAAATGATGACGGAGGCCATACAACAGGAGCGCCTCGAGAGGATCGAGCGACACCTCTGCGCTCCACCGCTCTCCACGTCCTTCAAGCCGAAGTGGCTCACGAAGATCTACGACTTCGACCGATGGTCCATTACCTACAAGTCCAAATGTGAGAAGGCGCTCAAGAGCGACGAGTACGCTCACGAGTTCAAGTTCGGCAACTACAGCGGTAAACCTGGTAGGTGACGTTACTTGTTATTTTTCAATTGTAATGTGAGAAGAACATTTGCAAATAAGAATTTCGTTGATTCACGTAGCTTTAGGAAATTGATTTCCTTACTCATTTTATCGAGAAAAATAATGCTTATTCATAAGATGATTATATCTCCAAGTCGATTCCACAATTCAGTATTTAAAGAAATATCTGAATTTATTCATGCGAATTAGTACTTAATAGATGTACACCACTGCAGTATCTAATGTATCAAAGTTTTTTTCTTTATAACACTAGATACAGTTTCTATAAAACCAACTGATGAATGTTACAATTTCGTGAATTTCACTAAATCCCGTATTCGATCGTTCTCTTTCAGCCCTAGATCTGCGATCTCAATTACTATATATAGCCTGCAAGCCCATCTATGTCGTGGTAACCCGACTGACGGACGAGGAGCTAGAGGAGCTACAGCGCGACCCGTCCAGGTATCGAAGTCCCGAACGTAAAGTATCTCGTGTCAGGCTGAGATCACCCTCGATTGAGCCCGTGTACGAGCCAACCTACAACGACGAGTGCGTTCCCATTGTCATCGATCTAGTTGACGACGACACTGAGCCAGCTCCATCGCCAGTACCAACGCCAACGCCAGTTCCAACGCCAACGCCAACGCCAACGCCAGCAGCACCATTGCCGTCGACTCAGCCTCTGCCCTATTACCAACCGCTAGTGTCGCCGATGACGTCGCCGGTGACATCGCCGATGACGTCGCCGCAGTTGACAGTCGTCCGTACACCGGTATCAGCAATCAGTCGTGTCTCATCGTTGAGGTGCAGACTCACGCCGACACCTTCGCCCACATCGACAACGCCTACGAGTCAGAAACGGCTGAAGTCATCGAAACCCGTGGTCTTCGTTGATCTCTGCTCATCCGACGAGGACGAACAGCAGTCTGGTTACTCGAGTCCGTATTTGGCAATCGATGAAAATCACGACCCCATGCAGAAGAGAAAATCAATGGCGACGGAGACAACGACGACGAATAATTTAACCCCGATGGAGGTGACGGTCGAGCCAAGTTTCGTCAATACCTCGCTCCTATTGTCGAACAGCAAAATCTCGCCGAACGCCAAATCCTGCATTTACCCAGACAACAGCAGCACGGCGACGGGCAACTGGCTTACAAGTTTCAACGTCGACGACGGCTCGACGCATAGGGAGAGTTTGTTGAAGAACAGCCCGCGTTACAAGAGCACACCCTGAGGTCCCTGCCTGGATGGCGAAGAGACAACGATGATACCGTGCCTCTCGTCTATACGCTCTGCTACTCCTCACGATTCGCGTAGGACTCCGCCGAGCTCGCGTCTGTGTGTGCATGTGTATGTGTGCTGATGCGAAGTTCAAAATGTAGGCGATTAGTTAGTGTCGTTCCCGATGCTGTTCTTGCGATTACCCAGGCTGTCATCGTTTAGCAGCCAATCCACAATGGTTTATCCATTTGTCGAATCTAGCCAATCGTTGATTATATGGGAGGGCGCGCGTGTTTTGTTTAGATAAACTTGGTTGGCGTAATAGATTTGTCTTTTATATTTTAAATAACTATGTTTTGCGGTATTTCGATGATCTCGTCAAATCACGAGGCACGTTTGTATTAATACGTAGAAATGATTACACATTCAATCTTACTTAATTGTTTTTTTTTATATATATATAAAGATTGCATTGTTTTTAACCTTTGGTAAGCCGTTGTGGATTTGCTGTGTACAATGACGGCCGATCGATTGCGCGAATGGTGAACAGAAAGTTTTGCAGGAGTACAAGTTGTATAAGCCTTGGGGCGTTTCTTAAGTTTAAAAGCAAAAGAGCAAACGCATTGTATTTATTTACGAAAGACATTTCAGTCGCGGGGTACACGATTCTACGAAGTTATACGAAGCTGTACAGTTTATTCCAATAATCCCCCATTTATTTTCGTTCTCTTTTTTTCTCCCCCTCGTTGACACTCAAGAAAGAGTGGGAGCACATAAGTACGTGCATGTGACTTCGTTCTTGTCGTTCGTAATAAACTTTATATGTAATATATATAGACATGAGACTGCATATAAAAGCGTGCGTGGTGATCATTTATTTCGTTGTGTTGAAAAAAGTGAGTTGAATTCATTTAAAATTACCGCGCAATATTATATAGATTGTAGAAGTTTAGCGAGACATGAATGGTCGTTTTAAACATTTAAAAAAAGTTATTGATTTGTTACAAAAAAGAGAGAAGAAAGAGAGAGAGAGTGAGAGCGGGAGGAAGAGAGAGAAAGGAAGAAAGAAAGCGCACGCCAGTGAGAGTGAATACATGAGAGAAGCGAAAAAATTTAGGACGTGTCTCCTAAAACTTGGTTTTTAATTCAAAAATAAGAATGGAAATGCTAAAATCCGGGGGAAAGAAATTTGATTTGTGTACGTACATGGAGCGTGGTGCGTATGGATGTGTGTGTGTGTGTGTGTGTGTGTGCGCGTGCGTGTGTGTGTGTATGTATGTGTATAAATGAACGTGTCTGACGATATCAATTACACCGTCGAAAAGAGCCAAGGCAAGGGTAGATTTTTCACTCTCCATATTTTTATATAAATTTTACTTGGAGCCGAAACGCGCGACCGTCGTATGTCTTCTGAACTCTTTATTTTTTTCTGAATTACGAAGCTATTTGGTGCGTTATCGGCGTTCGGCCTGTGGTTCATTTATTAACAATTGTACACGATTATATTCGTTCGACTTACAGTAAAAATCATTGCTAAAATTAAAAACTTTTTTCAGTCTCTTAACTTAAACATTATATACAGTTTTCTTGCGATTAACTCTCTATTCCATTTAAAGTAGCCTATCTATCATTTTTATTTAAAAACTTTCTCATTTTCACCATCTGACAATTTAAATAATCATCATTATATAGTGTATGAAAAATAAAAAAAAAATCAATAAAGACTGCTCACTATAACAAAAAAATTAAAAAAAAAATATTATTCAAGACGCGAGAGATTCAAAACCAATTTTAATGCGCGTGAACTACTATCAAGGATGAAAAAATTACAAGTAAGACGTTTACTCTGTAATTTTTTTCATTCATCACATAAAAGATAGTATGGATATAAGTTAAAATGATCTAGGAAGAAATTTAAAAAGTATTCAGTCTACAAGTAATAAGAAAGGCTAAGATGCTAAACGTAAGGTTTTCGCACTTAAATTTTCCCAGCCGGACTTGCGTCTGTCCCCGTTTACGACTTTGTAGGCAGCTGCCGTCGCTTGCCGTGCGACTATACTTTTGTTGAAACGTGTAAACTGCGTGATTCTCCTTTTCACGTTTACAAAAGTTTACTGTGTATGTAAAAGACGAATGGAATCTTGTAAAAAAAAAATATATATATATATAAATATATATCTTTTGTCGTCAATTTTCGTCTTTTAGTTGTTACGATTGGAAAATTTATGAAAGAACTATAGTAATAAAAGAAACCATCACGCTTCCGGAAAAAATTGAATTTATACATCAGTGCTTTCAATTTGTGCATATCCTCTCTGTCATTGCCCTTTGACACCATTTTATTCGTACTAAGACGACAACAAGACGATCGAGAAGTGACGTCAAAAGAGTTGCGATATAACCGTTAAAAAACTAAGTAAACCATCATTCTTGTTGCATGCTTTAATAGTATCCATTAAAATCGAGCTTTAAAAGTTACGTTATGCATTTTTTAACATTGAATATCAAAATAAAGTGATGTTTGATCATTAACAGAGATTTTTTAATTTTATCAACAGACTCTTAATGCAAATAATTTTTTTTTCGCATAAACAAAGCAGAATTACAAATTTTGATTTTTCATATTTCACTTTGTAAGTTTTAACTTAATTGTTATAAAAACTTTGTTAAAGATGCTCTTAGATGGCAATTGTTATTGTTAGAATCAGTTAATGACTATTTGTTATTGAGTTTATTTTTGTTTTGCTCAAGTTTACAAAATTTTGAAATAATTGAGTTAAACTTACTAAGTGTAGCTTATGTATGAATTTTCTTTAATTTTACCATTATTTCATATGTAACAATCAAGTTACTCTATCTTTTTCGATATACGAAAACTCTAAAAAAATTATAACTAAAGTAATTCAACAAAATTTCTAACAATTCAATATTGTTCAATGAACAAATTTCTCCAAAATATACATATTCAAGTAATAAAAAATTTTTAACGAATATTATTAAAGCATTATGAAACATCAAATTTTTTAATTTTTAAATGGATAATATAATTCATGAATTAAAAAAAAATATTTTTAAAGAAAGTTTTTTTTCGTTTTTGAAGAAAGATATTTTTTCTGAAACATAGATTTAACAAATTTTTTTTTTTTCAATACCTATTAAAAAACAATGAGAAGATTTAAAGCATGATCTTTTATTGTATTTTATAAGTCAAATATACACCATACCTATATATTCGTAAATTGTCAAGTAATTTTTAATGAAGCGCATATTTATTAAAAAGCGATATATTTGTTCGTTTTTATTTATTTTTTTAATGCAATAAATATATATACACATTTCATACGAGTTGCTTTCAATTCATCAGTAATATGTTTGAAAACTATTTATGCTAATGTGCGATGGCATCGTTTTTCCATAGTTTGTTAATCATTTGCATGATACAGATAATTTGTTAAAGAAAATGGATCAGTCGATGACGATGGTAAGCATCGAGCTTTATCATATGGAAAATTTTGTAGAAATAAACGAAA
Organism: Torymus texanus; assembly: GCA_036873485.1. NCBI lineage: Eukaryota > Metazoa > Arthropoda > Insecta > Hymenoptera > Torymidae > Torymus > Torymus texanus. The sequence continues at coordinate 11,348 of JAYJLV010036244.1, forward strand.
CTCTTTTTTTATAATAACATTTTTGTTATTAATGTTCTACTTATTATTCTATACATAATATATTCCTTTTTGGCTCCGCAATTCCAATTATCCTTATTTATGTTAAATTTTAATAATCAAAATTTTCTTTCAATAATAATTTATGGAAAATTGTGAATTGAAAAGCGCGTACCAGACGTTCCCGCTACTTATCATAATAATGTGTGGCGACCCCCGCGCACCGACGGAAGCAGACGCTACATCAGCGCCGCTGGTCTTAGCAGTGGCTTCCGTTAGTCAGCGAGAGCCTTGCTCTCGTCCTCTCTCGTTCCTGCCAGCAGCCGGTATTCACGCACATGTGTACGCCGCACCTGCCTCGTGCTCTCTCAAACATTATCTTTCACGTTGTATCTCTATTGTAGTCAATAAATATTCGTTAGTCAACCTCAATCACTGCTTCACCTTCAATCCGCCACCAATCAATTTCTCCAAAAATGTAATAATTAGTATATATGTAGGCCCCCACCGATTGGTGGCAGCACTAACCAGCCCGGTTAGAGAGAGAGAGAGAGAGCAGCGTATGCTACGAGCGAGCGCCGCCGGCACGGCCGCTCAGTTCCACACCGACCACTGTACACGTCGGCCACGCCAGAGACAGACAAGAGAGAGAGAATAAAGTACTTAGTACGCTATGGTACATTCCGTTCCTGGTTTCCAAAGTTTTTCAAATTTCGGCTTTCCCGCTTTCAATTCAAGGATTGCCGGCGAACCGAAGAACAGTCGATACATCCACGTGCTCAGTTTACACACGCATATATATATATATACCTATCCTATCCTTGGTGTCAGTGATCAGTCGTCAGAATTTGAGCGCGTGCGTGAGAAGGGACGGGGGGATCTCCATCAACGACAGCGTTGCATTTGCTCGTCTGGCGTGGGCGACGATCTTATTTTATTACAAAATATATTGTTTCTCATCCGTCGCGTTTCGTACGTCGATTCCGCACGTATGCTGTGCGTGTATAGTTGACAGTGAAATCCGCTTAGATATGGACGTGGAGAGCGAAGAGGGTGAGATAAAGCGGAGCCCCGGAAAAGATTCGTAAGTACAGTGCATCTTGTTTTTGAGGTTAGGAGAGCTACGCGGTATAGTTGTTATTATTTATCTTACAACTATCCGTTTAGTTTGCTACTATGATGTTAAATGAATCCTTAAATAAAAAAGGAATTTCGACTAAGTGATTGTTCGTACCATAGTGAGAAAAGTAGTCACAAAATTGTTATGAAAATTTTCAAACGTGCAACAGTTGTTAAAAAAAACTTAAAACGATATTATTTCATATAAAATGGTTGTTTTTGATACATATATTTACGTATAAAACGTACATCAATGAAATATACTTCAATATTTTTACACATTTCTGAATTTTTTTTTTCTTTTTTGTTAATTACAATTTAATTAATGTTTATAAATTGTTAATGGAAAATTGTAAGTGACTGTTAGTGAATTAAGCGAGTTATTTAAATTTTTCATCAAATCTCATTTATTTTTTAGACATTGTTACTTTTATTAATGCTTTTAAAGCTTGCACAATGCTTTAAAATTTTTCGGAGCAATTCGTTCGGTATTCAACAAAGTATATTGCCTTAATTGTTATTCTATTAAACACTATTAATATTTTTATTTATGATACGAAGTTGTAATTTAGCATTTATAAAAATTAAATATATTATTTACTACAGTGATTAATTTGTTATTCTCTAAATAAACTTTTGAAATTGAACTTTCATTGATTTTTAACGTGAAGCAAGGATGTAATCCATTCTTAACTTGTTAGCAACAATTTATGTCCATTCTAATGCATACTTAGTACCTATAGCATATGTATTTACTCATAGTTTACGATCGATATTTGCAAAATAGATAAGAGTGTCGTCGGTAAGGTAGATCGCTGCACCGGCAGTCGTAAGTTGCATATACGATATCCCGCGCACACGCGCGCGCCAAACGGATTCGCAACGAATGTACTTACACATGTATATATGTATCTAAAGTTTTTGGAACATCAGTTCTCTCCATCGCTATTTCAGAGAACTTGTCGGGCTCATGAAGATGCCGGTTGGCCGGACTTCGTTCCTTAGGTACCTCGAGAAGATCGGCGCCGACTAGTGTTACCTCCGCCATCATCCCGTGTATTTATGTGATGTGCTCGCGCAACCACTAGTGCATAGTTAGGTTACATATTATGACAGTGTGTTAGTTAACATATAAGAACTAATAATATACGGGTCGAGTATATTTGTTGAATACCAAGCGAATAAACCTTTTAGGTTCGTAATACACATGCTCTCTATAATAACCGAAATAAGAAATCCCGAGTATACGCATATACGCATAAATACTTACAACTTGTCAGACACTAAAAAGCGTGTGTATTTGTCTTGTGAAGATACTCGGAAGAAGAAGGCGCAGACACGGCGGACTCGCTGGAGATAAAGCCGCCGCAGGCGGTGGTGCGGCACCGTAAGGCCACCAGCCACCGTAGAGAGAAACACTCGGAGCGGAGCAACGACCGTGGCGGTGGTGGCACCAGGAGTGGTGACAAGGAACACAAATCTTCAAGGCATCATGATCGAACTGGTGGTGGCGGCGGAGATGATAGCAGCAGCAGCAGTAGCAGACATAGGGATAAGCACAGCAGGCACCGCAGGCATGATATGGAATCCTCTGATAAGACCAGGAGATCTGATCCTGCCAAGCGAGACAGAGAGCCCTCCAGGCACGAAAGGAAGGACAGGACCACCGGCGATAGGGTTTTGGAGGACTTGAGAGAGAGGTAACAAACCTGCTTGCTGTTTTCATAAAGTTACACAATCACATTTGTTTTGTTTTTATGAATGAAAATTACAGCTTGAAGTTTAAAGCCCAGCTGCGTCTTTATTTTCAGTGTACTAATGGTATTTGCGATTGCGAGCCAAAGTAGTTGTTCAAACAGCTAGAGTGATGGGTTTAGGTATATCGCTTATTTTCAGCTTTTAATAAAGAATAATGCTAAAATGATTTTGAATGAGCAAATGTAACATGGTAAAATTATAAAGTGGTTTTTTTTTCCACGGCTACTGAACTTATACTATAATAATGTAGTTTATTGTCTTATAACTAAAGAAAATAATATTAATCAATACATTTCAGATTATTTTACATTGCAAGATAAGTTTTATGAAAAGAAAGTATGCATCGTTTAACTTGTTGGTTAATATTTTGTACATTACAAGATTTTAAATTTAAATTATTAAAAAATGAAGAAAAGTGTGATTGTGCTTTTTACTTCAGCTGCAACAAACCAGCTTTGATTGTTACTATTTCAATAATGTTATTGAAAAGTCATGTATCAATAGTGTTTCCTATCGCCACTTCTCAAGTGATTTTCCAATTTAATTTATATTTTCCATGTACAAAGATATAGTTTTTATATTTTTTTTATTTTGTTCTATGTTCCATTTGTAAAACTTACTTTGGTCGTACCAATGCTAGCTACAATCAAAGCAGAATGACCAACAGGTATTAAGCATGCAATATCTATATTAGCATTACTTCTTCATCTAACTTTTTTATTTGCATGTTATTTAAAAATTTTTTTACACATAAATACTTTGATTTATGTGTTCCTTTTATTTTCATTTTGAAATTTCAGTGCTTCACACAGTTGTTACATTCTGTTTGTCTACTTACAATTTTCAAGCAGTGTTTATTTTTCTATGGTAAAAGAAGAAATGTTTCATAGAAAAATGACATACAATTTCAAGCATCTCATACTAAACAATCATCTTCAGTTCCAAATTTCAGAACAAATCTCTAAATCTTTTTGTTTCTACATTTCAGATTATTGGATAAGCGGCGCGAGAGACGCGAGGAGCCGCGCGAGTACACCATGGAAAAGTCCTCGTCTTCACGCAGTCGAGATGAGGCTCGGGAAAATCGGGGCGAGCGTCGAGAGATTCGTGTGGAAGATCTGCGCGATAGGCGAGAGTTACGCCTCGCTGAGGAACAGCAACAGCAGCAGCAGCAACAACAGCACCAACGTTCGAGTAGTCGACATATGCGTATGAATGAGCACGCCATCATAGATTACGGTGATGTGGAGATGATAGAGGCGGAACAGCCACAGCAGCAGCAGCAGAGGTCGTCTTCTGGAAGGGAGAAAAGGCACAAGCGTTCGCACAAGCACGAGAGGATGAGAGATCGCGAGAGGGAAAAGATAGAGAAGATGGAGAAAGAACTGGGTAGGTGCAATTTGATAATACAAGTTTTTTTAAATTATTGCAGTCATCTATTTAGCAGTAGATGGCTAATAGAATTATAGTAATAATAAAAAACAGTAGTATAGCCATAGTTTATTTTGTTATACTAACTGTTTTATTGGTACTTAAAAATACCGACTATTTTATCGTTATAATGCTATTTCGTAAGGACTCTGATATACAACCGGACAGAGCTCTGTAAAATGGATCTGAAGTTTGCAACATTGGAGTGCTACGAAATAAAAAAATTTATTTTACTTCAAAGATACACTTATCAATTAAAATTAATTTTAAGTTTAGATTTAGTTTTTTGTTGTATAAAATAACTTTAGAATAAAAGTTTAGATAAAGTTTCCATTGTTTAATAATTTTAATTGATTTTAAAAATTATTTCGTTGCACTCCAACGATGTAAACTTCAGGCTCATTCTGTACAGACATACTTGAAAGTATTTTAAATTTATCGAATGAATGATGACTTCAACAGGGTCGTTAATTTTTTCAGCTCACCGCGAAAAACAGGCACGGGAACATCAAGTCATGGAGGTGTACGAGGAATACGAGCGCATGGAAGCGATAGCCGAGCAGCAACAGCAGCACCACCAGCAGATGCAGCACTTCATCACAAAAGATCCAAAAGAGATGTCGGAGCAAGAGCTACGAAGACAACGGCTGTTAGAGGCCGAGCGCGAGATGTCTAGACGTAAAGAGAATTCGCGAATGGAGCTGGAGGCTCGACGTATGAAGCGTGGCGAAAAGCGTCAGCACAGCCCGCAGACACGTGATCATCACTCAATCGTCGAGGTATCGGACGAGAGCGTACACATAGCCGGTAGTGAGGGTTCCGTCGGTAGCCCTAAAAGCATTCACTCGCACGTGATCGCATCTGATGAGGAGATGCACGAGATGGGCAAGGACCAATCCGAAGGTAATGTCTCGTCAGATTCCAGCGACTCTAGCTCAGATGAAGACTCGAATGATTCAAATGACTCGAACGATGAGTCTAACGATAATTCGGATTATAATAATCCCAGTCCACTGTCCGTGGATCAACTGGCCAAGTCTGACAGATCGGACGGTGATTCGCCCGGTCACGTAGATACTAACGGCGCAACAAAAATGGATATCGAAGAGACGAAAAAGGAGATTTTGGAAGTGGTTGACTTGCCACCATATTTTCCAGCTATTCAAGGTATGATGGATCAATATTGTTTATTTTGATCAACGTTTTTTAAAAAAAGTAACACTTCTGGTCAAGTTTTCAAATAAGATTTTGTTTTTTTTTTGCAGGTTGTAGAAGTGTAGAAGAATACAAGTGCTTAAACCGAATCGCAGAAGGTACTTATGGTGTCGTATATAGAGCAGAAGATAGGCGGACTAAAGAGATTGTGGCTCTGAAGCGTCTAAAAATGGAGAAGGAAAAGGACGGTTTTCCCATCACCAGTTTACGTGAAATAAATACTCTTTTAAAAGCCCAGCATCCAAATATTGTCACCGTCAGAGAAATAGTAGTAGGCAGTAATATGGACAAAATATTTATTGTCATGGATTATGTAGAACATGATTTAAAATCTCTCATGGAGACCATGAAGGCGAAGAATCAGGTTTTTATCCCGGGTGAGATAAAGTGCCTAATGCAGCAGCTATTACGAGCAGTAGCACACTTGCACGACAATTGGATTCTGCATAGAGATCTCAAAACCTCTAACTTGTTATTGAGTCATCGAGGTATCCTGAAAGTCGGCGATTTTGGTTTAGCTAGAGAATATGGTTCACCGCTCAAGCAATACACGTCGATCGTGGTGACACTGTGGTATCGAGCGCCGGAATTATTACTTGGTGGAAAAGAGTATAGTACGCCGGTTGACATGTGGTCTGTGGGGTAAGTTTCATCTTTTTCTCTTAATATTTAGTACACATGAGGAAATAAGTACATACATGAGGGAATAAGTACGAACAAAATTTATCATAGATCCTGAACTGCAAATCACAGAAAATTTTAGAACCAAGTTGCAAACGAATTTCTAAAAAAGAATCTTAATTATTTTTGCTTGTATATCCGTTTTTATGATACACATGCGTAATTTAATAATAATTTAATAATTATTTTGTGTAAAGACCGGATTTATATACACATACTCTACTTTTAAAATTTGAACATCTGATTCAGGCCTGCCCTGATGAAGTAAGCTGCAGTGCTTACAAAACGTTGGCACCTTAAGTCAAAATCAACGCAAATGAAATTAAATCGCGCGTTAATTAATAATGATCCATTTCCACTTTTTATAACGTTAAAAGTGTTAAAAATTATTATTTAGAATTTGGGACCCCTTGGGTGCCTACGAAAGTCGACTGTATATTAAAGAACTACCTTCAATTAATTTAGGAAAAAGTAGTGTGAACTCTAGTTTTTAGTAAAATTAAAATCATACCTATTAATGCCTGATTAATTTATTTTTTCAGATGTATATTTGCTGAATTATTGAGAATGGAAGCCTTGTTCCCTGGAAAATCAGAAATTGATCTTCTGAATAGGGTATTTAAAGAATTAGGAACTCCGAGTGATCGGATATGGCCTGGATACAGTAAACTACCTATGGTCAAGAAAATTCCCTTCGCACATTATCCTGTAAATAATCTACGACAGCGATTTAGTTTATCTCTAACAGATTTAGGAATTGAATTGCTTACAAAGTAAGTATTTTTCTGCTTATTTCTAGTATTTACTGCAATGGATAAGTTATTACAAGTCTTTTTTGTTTAACACGGTTATCATGTTAAATCAACTCAATATCTCTTAACCTTTTAGCTGCGGGAAAATTTAAGTACAAATTGACCTCTTATAAAATGAAAAATTTATACATAAAATCACTGGATATCTCAGGTAGAGTCCCCGACCGACTGCTAGTCGATATATCGACCAGCCCCGCAGCTAAAAGGTTAAAGAATCGTTATATGAATAATGGTAAGGTATCTTAAATGACTTGTAGAACTACGTATTGATATAAACAAATTATTACGTTATGATTTAGTACTAAAAAAAAAGAATAATGCAAAAAGTATTAAAATGGTCGTCCCTCAGGCTTCTTCTACATTCTTGGATAGATACTTGCCTTCGGAGCGTTTCCGCTCTCCGTCATTGATTGTATAATTAATGAATGAGTTGTATTATAATCAAAACTAAAAACAGTAAACAAGTTAAAAACTCAGATTAAATTTACTTTTACATTTAAATAATTGTATTAAATAACTATTTATGAATTATTTTTAACAAAAATTAATGTTTGAATAAAAAGACAAGTTGTAAAAAATAATCACTCGTTCAACTTTCAGGTTCTTGACGTATGATCCAGCTCAGAGAATTACGGCTGAGGACGCGCTGAAGCAAGGCTATTTCACAGAGTCACCACTGCCAATCGATCCAGCTATGTTTCCAACGTGGCCGGCCAAGTCAGAGTTCGGCGCACGTACCTTGAACGCTTCGCCAAAGCCACCAAGTGGCGGCAAGGAGTTCAAACAACTTGGCGATAATGACGACGAAGAAGGTGCTTCAGGATTCCACATGGGCTCTAGAGAGGCGAGTAGGCAGCTGCCCGTGGGCGGCGGTTTCCATCTCAAATTTTGACAACGACAAAGACGATGCGCTGTTTCTGTGTAATCAATGTGTGCACCGGCGGTAGGGAGTAAAAGAGCGAGAGCGAGAGCGAGAGAGAGAGAGAGAGAGAGAGAGAGAAAGGTAAAGCGAAGGAGATGAACATTTAGACGATAAGACTGTACAGTTAATAGATATATTAATAAACAAGAGATCATTAGTAGTTAATGTAATTTCTTGAGGATAACCCTTGTGATGTACTATGTACATACTTTTTTACGCGATGTAATATGAAAAATATCAGTGTAAGATTATGTTTCCAAATCATGATAATTTAAAATAAAAACTATATGTGTACAGACTTTTTTTTAAAAATTCAGTTATTTCAGTGTTAAAAGTGCGACATTAATTTAAGAAATTGATTATATTTACAAAATAATGTTTTGTGCACATGACTTCATTTACATAAAATACATGATAAGAAAAAAAAAACTTTTTGATTTATTATTGTTTGATCTACATTAGAGTAAGGTAAAAGCAGGCGTACCAGGACAAAACTTTTGTGGAAGGAAATTTACATAAATTTTTTTAATAATTATTTGAAGTTTTTCATAATTTTCTCATATTTATCTAAAGAAACAGACAGTTAAGATAGTGATTTATATTAAAAAAATAAGTTCAAACAAGTTTTCAAACAACAAACAAACGAAAGTTCAAACAAAATGAGGTGTGTAGTGGGATGAGCTATGATGAAACTGGAAGTAATAGCGGAACATCGTATTGATACAACCGGGATGTATGCTTTTATGTTTCCCGATATTACTGCATACAAAATCGACATACTGGTAAAATTGGAAGTGAATTCGCCTACATTGCTTAACCTTCAAAATTGTATTGTATTTTATAATAAACAAAGAATTGAAATTACGAAACTAGTATATGACGTCTCTAATATTGTCAAAAATGTAAGGAATAAGTAATGTTCTAATATTTATTAAATCTAGTTTTTCATTAATGCTTTTCCATTATACCTTCCAGTTTTGCATTTGTCCCAGTAGCCCTACTTTTACCTTGTGCAAATTATATCAATACCCAATAATAACAAATAGGATTGAATGCAAAATATAAATAGACGATACTTTTCATAAAATGAAAATATTTTTCACGTTTTTATTTGATGGTCAATGGTCAACAAAAGTTCGACATAACAGATAAAATTATGCGGCTATAATCATGCTTTATTGCCGATAACTATATGACAGATCTTTATTATTTTACATGTAATTGTTAGATAGACATTGTGAAAGCGTTGCTAATGCCGAGCATCTCTGTGCGTTGTACATTATTTGCCGGCATTGTTCATGTTCTTCGGTAGGCCCAGAAGCGAGTTTATCAATTCCGAATTGCGCTTGGAATGGCATAGTCGTTGCGGCAGAACAAGCAGTCTTGCCAGTAAATCAGCGTCCTTAAAAAATAAAGTTAGCAAATTTTAATTTCCATTATTTTTATTATCTAATCAATCGTAATGAGAATATTTGAATTAAATAGTTCTAAAGTGCATTTACCAATGAACGTCCATACGGGCCGTTTGAAATCATCATATTATGACCTGTTTCTTCCATAGATGCGGAAGCGCAGTAGATGACCCCAAAAATGATGAGGGCTTTAAGGAATTGACTCATCCAAAGTTGCATTCTTTTATCCTGAAAATTAAATGTTTTAGAATGTTATTCGATATTACAATACAATTTTCGTCCTTAAAATAATTATTTATAATTTCGTATTTAATTATTCGGTTGTTTACACAGTCCGCTAATGATAAAGTAAAAAATATATATAATTATAGATTTGCTTTTTTCAATCCCGATATAATTTATCGTACTGCAACGTTAGCGAACAGAATTTTCGAATTGCGTGTAACTCATTTAAAAACTTTGTTGGATATGAAGTATATCATTATGAAAGGTAATTGTCACTTTATATGAACAAAATTTATCAATGAGCTTAATCCCTATATTAATTTTTCACCATAATACATTTATATCACGAAATCTTTCAATTTATTTGCACAACAGCTTTTCTACTACTACTATAAAACTACTCCTCGCTATTCAGACCGCCCAACTCCCTTACTGTCAACCCCTTATATATTTAGGTTACAACGTTGATTGTTATTGTTATTTCTATTATTATTACTACCGATAAACGAATTGAAACACTCAAACTCTTACACTCTTTGTAAACCTCGACTGTTCGTTTCACTAGTACTATTTATCTTTTACTTGTCTCGTCTTCAACTTGCAAGCTCTCGATGCTAAATGATTGAGTTCGTTCTCGGGGCTGGCTTCTTATATACCCCTAAAAATTTCACGAGCGATCGGATGCAGTAATCTTCTGTCCGGGACGTCGACGTCGTTATTATTCTCTGCTACAGACAGTTATGCGGTAGTTGCGTCACTAGGTATACAGTGTGCGTTAGGAAAATTGACAGTTTACGCGCGAATTATTTCACGTTACAGGCGCGTGTGGGAGATTTTTCTTTTTGCCGGTTGAGCAGTGCTTCCCGAAGGAGGGAGGGAAAAATTGGTGCGCAGATTCGTTAGGGTATATAGATAATCGACCCGGTTTCTATATGAAATGTTTCTATGAAGCGGCGCGGGTGTTGTTGACGGCGCGACGCAGCTTTGCTTTGTATAATTGCGTTTGTTAAGATAGTTCTATGGGTTTACGTAAAATATTTTTTAATAAATTGTTTTCGTACTGCGAGGAGAGAAACGGTATAAGTATATATAAGTATATTTCAAGTGACGCACAAAATTTTTTTAACAAAATTTCGGTACTTCGACAATATAAATATATCGATAATTTTAAGAATGATTCGACAAAGTGTTTCTATATTTATACAATTTTCACTTAGAAAGCTACTTTTATTAATCTTTGTAAAATTTTATTAGAAAATATCGTGGAGGGAATTAAAAAATGTTGAAAATCTGGAAAATTACAGGCAATCGCTTAACTGAATTTAACGAATTAATTTCAGGTTCGTACACTATTTAATATCTATTTTTTTTTAGTATTTATGGCTAAGAACGAAATCGTGCTTTTATTTGATAATTATGTACTAGTTTAAAGTAATTTTGTGTATTTGTACATTTGACAACATTGATATAATATATCAATTCCTTGTAATACTTTTTGTCATTTTCTATCAGGGTAGTTTTCTAGATTATAAAACTGTTTTAATAACATCTTTTAATGAAATTTTTAAAAGATAAAAATAAACCTTATCTAAATGAAATTTAGAGCAAAAATAAAAAAGGTAGAGATGGTTCATTGAATAATTTTCTAAATTATCGATATCTATTCTATATAAGAGTTCTCACTATGTTATATGAAAACGATTCATTAAAAAATATTTCAGAAGTTAACAAAACATTAAATTTTCAAGAAATTCGCTAAAAATTTCGATTTCCATATAGTTGTTTTATCACGTTTCTTTTTGTCATTAGTCAGTATATACCGATACAGAGCCAACGTATATTTCAGGAAGAGTCATTCAAATTAGACCCATAACTTATTATTCAAATCACCCTATACTCTCAACTCTCGAAATGCTTCATTATAGGCGTTATAATCGTCGAATAAAAACAGTTAAAAGACGCACTTACGTGATTGATATACCTTCGAAAGTTTCTCTATAATACCCGTAGTTTGTATAAAGAAGTATGTGACTCCGGTCGACGATTACGATAAGCGAACGAGGTGTCGGCTGCCAATAATGGAATATCCCTCTTGTAACACTTTTAAATGAATGACTATCCGTCGAATTTATATACGTATGTCAGAATGTAAGTCGAAGTGGATAAACCATAGCTAGACGTAGCTTGACAAAGACTCGTGGATGTCCGATTATTTGTCGGCTATTATATAGGGGAATTCGAAACATCGGACGTCACAGGGTAAATCGAATTATCGTCACCCGAGTACTGACTAATTCAATATATATTTTGTTTCGCACGCTTGAACGAATTCGTTTAAGGTCATATGTACACACACTGATGTGGGTAAAAGGGTCTCGAGAGAAAGATATTCTTTTTAGACATATCGTTGGCCAAATTTTCCAAACCGCATCTCGTATACGCACTCGTATTAGAGCCTTTTACATCTCCACCGTTCAACACTGCCCACACACACATATATATATGTATACACACCAAACTCGAAATCATCAGCTCCACTCGTCCTTTTTTCTTCCTTTTAGCCCTGCGCGGCTATTATGGAAAGTATATATGCAAATGCCTCTCTCGCGCTTAAAAAGAGTCATCCGAAAACCTGATTCCAAGCCGGATTAGGAGTCGTAGTGTGCGAGGAGCAGAGAAGCATTATGAGAGATATAAGCAACGTGTGTATAGGCCTAAAACCCGCGAGGGGAGGAGGCGCAGAGGGCAAAGTGGCAGCTTATATATAAGGTGAAGTTTTTGGGTCGACGACCGCCCTCTCCTCTTGTAGACGACAGCGAAAGTTTGTGATCATATGTGTGTGTGTGTGTATATATATGTAGACACACGCACAGCGAGGTATTTCGCCGGTGTTGGGATTTTTAAGGACCTTGTTGAGGGTTTAGAATTCGATGAGAACCGAGAAGTATCGAACGGATCGAGTGTGGAATTTTACGGTTACTATATATATGTATATGTACATGTGTGTATGTATGAGAGAGAGAGAGAGATAATTTCTTGGTCTGAAAGTAAAATATATAATAATTTGAACTATATATATAATTGTGATAATTGAAATTATAATATACTCTCTAAAATTGAATTAGTGAAAAAACCACTAAAGATTAGTTAAAATTGCTCCACCGAAACATTAGTGAAGATTCACTAATGAAAAATATTCACTATAATTCTTAGTGGAATATCTACTAATTAAATACGAAGAGTTTCACTTTTTTAAATAGTGAATATTTTCACTAAAAATTAGTGAATATTCACTAATGTTTCGGTGGAGCAATTTTAACTAATCTTTAGTGGTTTTTTCACTAATTCAACTTTAGGGAGTAGTAATTGTAATAATGTAGTGTTGTTGTGTGTAACGATTTTTCACTATCCGTTATTATATACTATATTTTCGGCTTGGTGAATATACTTTAATATTGAAAAATTTTAGTTAATTGAAACAAGCTGCTCATTTATATAAAATTTATTTTTATAGCAAAGTATTGAAGTTAAGAAGATAATAACATTGAATTAAATTAAATTTAGAGAGTATAAAGTGTTATCAACAAGTTTCCAAAATGTTTTTTTTTTTACAAATCCAAACTAATGAACTTTTTATAGTGCAATTGTGAATTCGGGTACTTAAAGCATACAAGTTTCGGTTCGGCTACTTCAAATGTATTCGTTAATTAAAGGTACTTCAGGACACTAAATTGCTCCGAAATCTGGAGGGTAAAAAATAAAAATTCCCGATAAAGTTAAATGTATTTCTCATTAAGCATTCCTTTTCAGAGTCTCCGATGAAACTTAAGAATCGGAAATTATAAAACAAAAAGAAAAAAAAATCAGTATATCAAAGAGAAATATATTTTTTTGTACACTTTACCATGCAAATTGCCTTATTGTTAATAATAGTAGTCTTAAAAAAAGCCATCGTATTTCAACATAAAATCTGAATTACAATAGTTAATAGCAATTACTCATGCAGACAATATTTCTTATACAGATAAATCTTGCAAAGTAATAATATAAACATTGAACTCTGCATCATCTCGATACCTTTTAATGAATCACTTCAAGGCATTATCCATATTTTTGGAAGGAATCCGCTATCCACTGTTATAACTGTGTCTTTAGCGGTTTTTCAATTTTTACATAATTACACGTTTCTTGTGTTTGCACATAAAAAAAAACTAACAGCTGTGAGAGCGCGCGCTAATGTCAACCACTGATGCACCAAATCTTTTTCCACGTTATGAATCATAACCCACTCATATATAATTATCGCTTTATACACTTCCCCATATTGTCTTTCTTTGTTTCTAATTTAGAAATATTTATTTATTTATTTCATATACGGGTAGACAGCTCTTAAGTGATTATATATATATAAAATAAAATATACATTAATCAATCAGAATTGTCAATAATTAACGGTAAAAGATTTGAGAGAACGTTTGAAAGTAAAAATAGATTCTTGAGATTTTGTGTGGGAGTAAGTTAATTAAGGAATGTTTGATTCTATTTCTGCTAGAGAAAAAGCCAAAATTTGAAGAACTAACGTCCTGTCGTACAATTCTATGCGCTCACAGATTATAAGTAAGCTGCCTAACGAAGAGAAAATTGCTAATATCGTTACAGTTGATTTAAAATTTTGAAAGCTAGCAAACAATTGTGATACTGGTGCAAAGATTTGATCGTTGGAAAGTTAAAAGAGACAGCGATATAACATAAGGAAGGTTCTGGCACCTGTAGATGGTGCGGGGAGGATATAGAGACCTCGGAGCACCTGCTTTGTCGCTGCC
>JAYJLV010036254.1:0-25739 GCA_036873485.1 Torymus texanus
ATTATTCGGCTCTCGTGGTATAAAATACTGTATGGCACTGGTGCGTAAGGTGATTTTTACCGCATTCGACTTTTCTAACTCGCTTCGCTCGTGCGAAAAACGTCTCATGCGGTAAATAATCACCTTCCACACCCGTATCATAATGTACTATTTCATTATCAAAATATTTTCACCAAATTCATATACATGATACAAAATCCGAAACGTACACAATTTAAATTCCTAAACTACGAAAATATTTCATGACAACATTTTGAAAAAGTATCAAAAAAATATTGGCTATTCTCACAAAATTTTCCCAGGGCATACCAACAAAATTGAAGAATTTGTATTTCCCCCCAATATATATTTTATTTTTCCCCCATGCCTTTCGAGAAAAATCTTTGAAAATCTCGTCTGAATAAATTTCTCAACCAATTTCTATTCATGCACCGAGGCAAAATTCGTATATCCAACATAGTTTTAGCAGAATTTTTAACCAAGATAAAAGGGAGAAAAATCACTTTTACCCCATATACCTATAATACCAATACTACACGAGTTCCCACAATAACAATAATTCAATCAGAAAATAATATTTCACAATCAATTCATCAGCTCATCGATTCCCCTAAAACTTTTCCCGACGTTCCTTAATTAATCTCGAGCTCCCCGCAAATCCTGGATCCCAATACAAAAGGAATCTCCCACACCGCAGGTCACGCACACAAATAGCCGAAAAAAACAGACCATCGCAATCGGCGATTCGCGTGCTGCGAAATTAATCGCGAGCCATTTATAGTTCCGCCTCTGCCTCCATCGTCGTCATCATTATCGTATCCTTAACCCAAACTCCCGGAAGGGAAGAGAACTTATTATATAAACAGTCTGCCATCAATATCCACCTGCCGTCTACAAAAGGACGCGCTACTTTCGCTTGTTGATATTTCAGCCCCTGCTCTTTCTTTGGGGGCTGATTTATGCCTGGCAGAAAGGCGCGTATACGTGGCAATACATTTCCGTATACGCCGCTGTGAAAAGCTCCTGTATCAATACTTCTTCGCGAGAGAGGCTCGTAAGACGGGTGGCCTACAGGCGGGCGCGCTCGCTTCGCCTCGCCTCGTCTCTATAGGTACTGCGCGCGGGTACAAAAGAACTCGTTTCGCGCTTCTGCTCCATTGTGCACAAGCGAACGCGCCAGATGCTTCTCGTCGTGCGTAAATAAAATTACTCACGAGGTATTGATGGGGAGGGTGAACGAAGGGTATTGATTATTCATTTGTTTAGGAATCAGGTGATGAATTAGGTGCGACTGATTGGTGAATTTGTTGTGAAAAGGAGGAGCTGTATAGAGGTGTAGATTGGTTCGAAAGGGAGTGTTTGTAATAAACTTAAGGTATTTTTATTGGAAAATTATAATGTTCTAGATTTTTATTTGCATTGTTATTGTTATGCTTTTTTTTACGAGGACAAATCTTAACCGTAAATTACATATTTTTCAGATAATTTTTTGACCAACAACAGTATTTTGCATTTCTTTTATAATTATCTACCAATTTCAAGTAAATGTTCGCATTGTCATTTGACGACATTCTTATTTTAACTTCATGTAATACTTTTAGGTATACTGTTGTTATTATCACATATTCATTTTTATTAAAAAAGCTTTTATTTTTTTATTTGATTAACAATATACAATATTTTTAATTTTCTACCAAGATTTTTCAATTTGGACAATAAAATTAACTTTTCTAGTATTTGTTGTATGTAAACAATAAATATTACAAATATTTGTTTTAATATTTTTTAAGTAAAATTTTATAGAAATAACTACCGAGTAATATTTTAAAAATAAAAGCAAAACTATGTATCCAAGAGTTTACATATTATTGTTTACTGCGAGCTTGAGAAAACAAATTCAAAAGCAAAATTACTGCAGCAAATCTTTTTATTCCAATGTGTCTGACTATACTACACTTACACTACTTCTGCGATAACGTTATTAACGTAAGCCATATTTTTTTAATGATCTCACTAATCTCCTCTATAATAACGCAGTATTATCATAAGACATTCTCCCAATTCATCTTAAACTACCAACTTCAAGACAAATGTAAAATTAACAACGCTAATCCCCGTACTCCGCGAATGCGAAATACACCACTAAATAACGCTAATATCCACTCCACAATTTAACCACACTCCCCTGCGGGCAAAAAGAAAGAAAAGAAGAAAAAAACCGTCTTAATCTCCGACTTTTTAACACCGACTACTGGGCCCTCGGCACATTAATTATTTAACCGAATAATAGGGGGGAGAGAGAGAGAGATAGGGGAAAAAAGAGCTGCCGCCGGCTGCCTGCCAGCCAGCCAGCCGAAGTGGAGCATTTCTTATTTAAACGCGGAAATGGATGCGACATTTCTCGAGCTTGTCACGCCCGAAATCGCGAGAGAACGACGTTAACGCAGGCGAGAAGGGAAATAACGAAGGCGCGCAATGTTATTTACCCGGTAGAAGAGAGAGAGAGTGAGAGAGAGAGAGAGAGAGAGAAGAAAACCCGTTATCCGTAATGATGTACTCGGGGAGGTTGCATGTACCTTCTCCCTCTTCCAACCCGCGCGTACTTTTCATGTTTCGTTCGCCCAAAGTATATATGTATATATACGTGTGCAAAGATCTATCTAGCGCCTGCAACGCTGTACTGAAGAGTCTATTCCTCTCTCTCTCTCTCTCTCTCTCACTCTATTTTCGAGTGAACGTCAGTCTACGCGGGAAATCAAGTCTTGTGGAAAATTTATAACAAACCTAGGCTGGTGAATGAGAAGAGAGAAAAAGAGGGAGAAAGTGGGTGAGTGAATAATTTGCGAGAAGTTTTCATAATATGGAAGGGGATTACATTTTTGGAAGTATACAGGAGAATGTGGATAATTTCGTTGGAGTATGGATTTGTGAGTAATATGGTGTAAGTTGGGTTAGTGAATTTTGTAAATTAAGTGTTTGGTTCGTTCAAGGTTCATGTTTACAGGGGTACTGGTAATTTAATGCTTTTGTAGCATTATTGTTCAGAATCAAATTTTGTTGTAGAACTTTTTTAGTAACTTTGAACTCAAAATTCATCATGACTTTTTTGTATATTTCTAAAATAGATATTTTTAAAATATATTTTTACCGTGGTAAGATCACATTTTTTTTATTTTTTTTCAGTGCAATTGCAATTTACTTTAAAATTTGAAAAATCGTTGTACTTGTTTCGGTACGTTAACAATTCGAAAAAATGCTCTTTATTTTTCAGAAAAAGTAATGAATTCTCTTTTTAACATGAAAAATAATATTCTCATTCATATCGCCTTTTTCCGCTAAAAACGTAACATTTCCTGCAAAAAAATCACTCTGAATAATTACCTCCATTCTTCATTCATTAAAAAATTTCATTATTTCGCAACAACTTCTACTCTCCACCTATACTCCAATCTCTTCTTTTTTTTTTAACCGAATCACCATCCATAATCCATATCACGACACCTCTCGCAACCTCATCATTAACTCCATCTATCCTCCCCACGTCTCTCTCTACCCACCCTTCTCCCGCATCCAATCTCCTACCTTTTTTCATTCTAACCCTCTCTCTGTCTCTCTCACTTCTCTCTTTCTCGAACACGAGTAAACAGGAAAGAAGCCTCTCGGCTCGCACGCAGCACCCACCCGCACATTCACTTTGCGCGCGGGATACGAGAGATAGGAAAAAAAAGCGACGAGCTCTTTCTCTCTCTCTCTCTCTCACTCTCTCTCACTCTCTCTCTCTCTCTGCACAGCCTCGTGTTCGTCGGAAAAATCGGCGGATAAGCCGCGTGTGCAAGCGTACGCGTGTGAAAAAGAGAGGGAGAGAGAGAGAGAGAGACATGAAGCGCGAAAAAATCGACACGAAGAAAAATGACGGGACGAAGCCCCGAGGATTTTCTGCGCGTGTGTAGGTGTAAGAGTGAGGATGTGTGTACTTTGCTGGCGTCTCTTCTCTTTTCGGGTAAGCGAGACGTTGGATGAGAGAGAGAGAGAGAGAGAGAGTGGCGTCGGGGTTGTTGATTTTTGGCGAAATTGAGAAGAGGCGGCGAGGAGGTGGAGGAATGAGTTGAGTGATTCCTAGGGTGGATGCAGGATTTTCATGGTATTAAAGGGTTTGGTGATGATCATACGAAGAGGTGATACGGTGGAGATTTTTTGTTATCAGTTTTCCCAGTTTTTAATGAACATTTGGTTTTTTGAAAGCGTTTTTCTTTTAGAGTTTAATATATAGTAGAGGTAGTATACTCGTTTTACGCGGTATTATTCTAACTAAATTACGAGCACGTAAAGAATAGTGGCAACTTTCATTTTCAAGCATATTACTTCTTAAAAGAGGAAATTGTGTATTTGGATTGTTTCTAATACAGAGAATCAATGAAAATTAAATTTCTTAGCTAATTTTGTTACGTGTGGAAAGAGTGAAAATATACAAGGCGTTTAATTAGAATATGACACTAATCCGTAGAAAGCTGATCGGTGGCGGCTATATCTAAGTGGTTACAGTAGTATCTGATTTTCAAATTTATGAACACGGTTCCAGATCTATTCCCATTACTTGTTATTAAATTATTTACGAGGACTCACTCGTAATAATTTATTTACATTCTTATTTCGTTCACTTCGAGAATTTTGTGTCTGTTACTTGTCAGTTTACTCAGGATAATGTTAATATATCCATTAAATCCGCTATTTTTCATAATGTGATTTGCCTGTTCAACACTGGTCGCGTTTCTCTATCCACTTACCCAAAAATCGAATTATCGTTTATAAAATTTTCAGAATTTTAGCTCGAAAATTCAGGCCACTATAGTTTGTATGTTGCGCGCATAGTTCGGGTAAACGCGTTCGGACACAAATAGGAAATTTCATAATCGCTTTCCGTGCGCCAACACCGCGACTTGCCCGCTCTGACACATTTTCCTAAAACAATTTCCTACTTGTAAAATAACTTGATTTTAAGTTCTATTTTAGACGAAATTTGTCATTAAAGCAACGGGCGACGAGAAATACTATAGCCATGGTGCGATTGAATTACAAACACTTTAAATATTTACACGTTGCGCGTCTGTTACTTCGAGTTTGTTCGCTTATAATTTTATCATCTATGTGTCGAAAATCTAGAATAGTGTACCTGGTTACGGACGTTAATCTTGTACCGAACGTAACAGCTATAAAGCAGGAAGAACTAGGGGGGCTATGCCCCACTGCGTGTCTCGCTGCGCTCGACACGCCAACCCCCCCCCCCCACTCTATGTAAAAACGAAGTTTCACTAGAGCGAAAATTACAACACTTCAAATACTAATAATAAAAAAAAGTTTTGTTTTATTATCTACAACTTTTGTGTGAACTAAAATCTTGTGCGGTTATTGCCAACAATAGTTCACTTTTGACATTATTATAGTCGTTTAAAATCGATTTTATGAGCTTAGCCCATCAGAAATTAATTGTACAAGAAAATGTTTAGTAGAGAAAAGTTTTATTATATCATTATATCATTATATCAATAACTTTTGTATTAAACATTTTTGTGTAAAATCAAACCATGTTATGTTATAGCCAAAAATCGCTCATTTCTGACGTTTTTATCCGATTAATATAGATTTTATGAGTTCAGCTCATCAGGAATTGATTTTACGCCAAAATGTTAAATAGAAAAAAGTCTTGTTTTAATATTATCTACAACATTTATATTTTGTGTAAAGTCAAAACCTGTAGAGTAATAGCCAAAAGTCGATTTTTTAAAAAAGTTTTTAATGGTTTTTGGCTGTTATTTCTAAAAATATTGATCACAAAAGAAAATGTTTAATGTAAAAATGTTATGTTTTAATTAGTTTTAGCAGATGCATGTGTGAAATTTCTACTAAAAATGAATTTTTGATACATTATGCTCAAAAATCCATTTTTTTAAAAGTTCAGTTGTGCTCGCATTTTTATATTTTTGAAGATATGTATGACTAGACGAAGGTGTACTATCATTTGCGCTCGGATTCGATGAATTTTTCGATATGATAATGTGAACACAAGGTTCCGTACATACGTACAGACATACATACATCATAGGAGACACTTTAAATGGACTCATTTTCGGTGGAAAACAGTTTTTATACAATAAATTATTGATTTTTGAGATGTTACAATTTTCGCTCTAGTGAAAATATAATTTCTCCAAAAAAGCGGTCGTACTTAAAAATCTTCTAACCGTGTCATGCCAACTATCACAGTGAACTTTTGCAGTTCGTATTGATATTTGCGTTTGAAAATGTAAGAATTTCAAGAGTTTACTGAGCAACCGTAAAAGTCGAGAAAAATATAATATAAATTCGGTTATTGCCGTGGAGAAAGAGTAAGATATACTTAGAGAGTTTGTATACGAAGATTGAAGACGAAGGTAAAACAAGGTAAATAATGCTGAAATCCCACAAAGCATAATAAAACAAAAGTAATAGAAAATTTTGAATGAAATTTTTATGAAAAATGCTGTCAAAAAGAATAAAAATAATATCTTTACATACAAAGATGTTTTATGAATTTTCTACAAATTTCTCATGTAATTCTTTGACTTATTTCACAACACGGCAATTTCCCAACACTTTCATAACCGATTTAAAACTCCGGACATCAAGGCAGCTATACGAGAACCAGCTCGTGCACCTTGTTTGAAAAACGAGCCGATCCGATGGCTATAAGTCCCGCGCAGCCTCTCGTTCGTTCCCTTCGCGTCGTCGCCGTCGTGCTCGCAATAATCGACTTGTAGCTTCCTTTCTCTCCCTCTCCTTCTTCCCCCCCTCTCTCTCTCTCTCTTTCTCTCTCTTTCTCTCTCTCTCTCTCTGTACCGACAAGATTGAAGCCCTCGTCCGCCCCTTGCCCGTGTGTTTCAGCGTCGGCTACTTTGTAAAGAATTGCATTTAAATGAGAAACTACCAAAGGCCGGCTGCCTGCCTGCTTGCTTGCCTGTCGGCTGCCTACAGGAAAAATGTAATAGTGTCAAGTGTACTCCCTCTCATTCTCTCTCCTCTTTTATTCATGATGAAGAAATTTCGCTTAAGAGTACCGAGGCAAACCAAGGATTCGCCTGAGCCCCCTCCCACCCTTCCTTCGTTTTTCTTGGTTCTTCGACGCGCGATTCTTTTCCTTTTTTTTTTTTTGAGTCGGGAATTGAAGGAGGAAGAGATTAAAAAAATCGGTTCGCCAGCGCTTTTTTACAACGCCGAGCTTTGTAAGCTCTTCGATATTGCTGCTGCTTTTTGCGAGTGGTAATTAAAATTTATCGATGCTGCTGAGATTAATGCTTTTTTCCAAGTGGAGAACGAGAGAGGAGATGGTTTTGGCTGAGTTTTAGAATGATTTTTATAAGGGAGTAATAAAAGCGGAAAAATTGTGTGCGCTTATGGGAAGTGGAGTGGAAATAGTTTGGAAATTTTCTACGCCGTCGTACACATTTTAGCGTCAGAATGAATAATAAACAGGACGAGTTGTTTCATAATTTAAATTCTTTTGGTGATGGAAAAATCATCGCTTTAAGGGAGAATTTTCCAGCCGCCGTCGTCAGTGTATAATACAGTACCCGTACGCTTTATCTGCTTGGCTCACCGATTTAGGTACCCGGAGAGCAACGATACATTTATGTGTATGTGTGTGTATGTATATATATTACCCGTGTCTGCTTTTCGTTACACGTCTCTCGCATATATACATATACACACGCGACATTGTTCGTTATGTTCGACATATTTTTCTATTGCCATGATGCGCACGACGGAATTTCAAATATTCCTTCCTCATTTATTGTGCTTCTGTCTCTTCGTTCTTGTCGAAATAAAACTATATATAACACAAGCGCAAGCTCGTTTCGTGCAGTAGTGTTACATAATGCATTCCAACGAGCCGCGCGCAAATTTCACTTCTGCAAATTGCAATTCACGCGAGTGGCTCTATTTTCCAGTTCGCTAATCTTGAAAGGCAAAACGAGGAGAGCAAGCAAGAATAATTTAATTTTCCATGGTCGTAAGTGCGCTCGCTCGCGCGCGCGTGTAAGAGGGGTAGAGAAAGAGAGGAAAGACTGCCAACATATTATGCGCGATTGTCACGTAATTTTACGTACTGGATAGCGTGAATGTTTCTTGAAATGTTTGCATGGAGGTGCATTGTATTTTCGCGGGTTGAACATAAAAATAGATAAGACTTGTTTTTCCAGATACGCTTATACTGAGTTAAGGTAATGTTAGACAGAAATGGAGCTTTAAAAATAAGATCTGTTTGTTTAAAATGTTGTTAAATTTATGGTTTGACATTTTTCAATGCATATGTTACATTAATATAATAATAATATTGTAGCTTTCTACGCGAAACAGGTTATATATTTATCTGATCCGTTGTGGTTTCATATAAATTTAATTTCGACTATTATATTTATATGGATCCCATATGTAAACATGTTTTATACATATTATATAAAAATTGTATAAAGTTTGTATTGTTACGTGTGGATACACGGACGAATATACAAAGCACGAAATAAACAAAGGAGTCCGATTACGATATGACGCCGATTAGCAGAAAAGCCAGACGGTGACGGCCGTGGCTTGTTGGTAGCGCCTCTGATAATCGGTGGCTCTGGTTCGATCCCAGGGTCCGTCACTTTTTATTAAAATATTATATTTACGAGGAATTATTACTCGTAACAGTATATAGAAATGGTTTTATACAAATTGTATAAAATGTGACTTAATTTTATATATAAAAACGATAGAAACAAGTTACCATGGATACGAATTGCATAGATACAAGTTGATAGTCATTTGTTTCTTTGTTTTTATAAATGACCTTAGGTTAGATTTATATATAATTTGCATCGATTTTATACAGATTGTATAAAACATTTTCTCATGGGATCACATTTTACAGCTGAACAAATATTTATGTGAGGTACCTCTCACAATGTACATAAATATTTTATACCCAATGAATTGAAAATACCTTTTTTTTATCCACAATGCATCTATTGTGGATAAGAATAAATTACAGATATTTCCGTTTCGAACATCGTTATTTCATTATAAATAAACGTCATATAGCCAGTAAACATTAAAAATTGACAACCATATATGAAACATCTTTACGAAACTTTAAAATACACTATTCACCTTACACACACACGCACACGCACACACACAGAGCCTCATGTAAGCAATTAATATACCGCAGCGAAGCACAAGCGATCCTAACGACGTCTCAATCTGCGCAACCACTGAACCAAGCCCGTTGATTTTCTCTGTTACAGCGGGTGCAAATGGCCCACGCGTTGAGGCGCATCTCGTACGCCACCTGTGAACCTCGCAACGGCCAATTCAGCTTCCTGGCTCGTGAGCCTAGGGCACATTTCAGCATCCAGTATTGCCACTCCTTCATCACCGAGTCTCCCGAGCAGGTGAGTTTAACTAGCCCCCTTTCCTTTTTCTTCACCCACGATATTCGTGCCCCGCATTTTAGGTACATACATTGCTTGTATAGACCCTCAGCCTCGAGGGATGGCTACTTTGTACCGCTGATCACGAGACAGTTAAGCTATAGCGAGGAGAACGCGCAAGCTTTCTTTATACTCTCATTGCTTCATCGAGGTAAAAAGCAGGATTGTAACTGAAAGACTAGAAAATGTTATTTTATTCTTTTTACTTTTTTATTTTAAAAATGTCAGCTGGTTGTTTAATTTACCTATATGAAGGTTGAATTTATAAAATTTTTAATCGGTCAGTTAAGAAATGAATATTTTCTAACGTGATCTTTGACCAAATGTATAGTGTTTTTCGTTTACTGAGATTACCTACCGATAGTAATTACATTAGTTGAAATATTATATACCACTCGATTGTTGAGACCGCCATAATCATGTTATATATATAGTTCTTTTTTTATTGTAAAATAACTGTAAATTAATTTCGTAAATAACGGGAATTCGTAATCAACTATATTTGCAAACGAAAATCCCTTGAACAATAATTATCAGAAAATTGCTTTAAATTAATCTGTATAATAATATTATGACTTTATTACCTGTTTAATTCTTCCCATTTACAAATATACAGATAAATTAGGTATTTTAAGCATTCAAACATTCAATTTCAGTATACTTACAACATACGGTATATATAGCATTTAGCATTACGCCGTGACAGCCAATAAATCAGTCCACACGAAACAATCGTCAATCCACATTTAAAATTTGACACACTATACGTACGCGACATTAATAGCTTTGATTTTAATCATATAATTAATGTTATCGTATAATAATATAACGTCGGTCGACGCGCGCATAATGTTCCCGCGTATGTAGCCACACTACTGCTTCTAAATAACGCCTAATGAGGCTAAATTACATATTACACCCGCACTATAGTCGCATATGACGTGATACATCTCCCCCCCCCAAGCCACTCATCAGGTATAAATCATGCACTCGCACGTACACATATACCCTACAATATTACCTAATCAGCCACGAAAATACAAAAGAATAAAAGACACCCTTATCTCCTCATCTCATCTCACCTCACCACGACAACGCACAAACCCAAACCCCTCCTCGCACCTTTTCTTTCCTACCTTCCTTTCATCCGCATCTTAATTAACTACCCCACCTCCCAACCTCTTGCAACCTTCGTCGACATAATTTCCTCTCTGCGAGATAAATTTTTCATCAACTCATGCGGGTGCGCACACCAAAACTAAAAAGAAACAACAGCGACACGTCCCTCTTGTTCCATTCGCAATTATCCTTCTTATGATGCGCGCACCGCGGTACCTCAGTCGTTTTTATACGCGCGCGCCCGCGCGTTCTGGCTTAATCCGTCGGTCTGATAAGGCTAGGAGTAGTAGTAGTAGTAGTAGTGTAGTAGCACCATCTACCGCTGCTGCTGCTGCTTCTGCTGCGGGGCTAATTCGAAAAGTAATGCGCCCTCTGGTGCGTATCCTAGGGGAGGGATATCCCAACTCACGAACTATCGTAATAATTCAAGCGCTCGCATGCGCACGGTGCAGCGTTGTTGCTACTGCTGCTACTGCTGCTACTGCTGCTGTGCCGTTGCAACGACGAGGACGACGACGACGATGGTGTTCTCTACGCGTTATATGCGGGGAATTAGGTTAGCTGTGCTGGTGTATCAGAATCGAGGATCTGAGATGCGAGGAATGGTGGTGCACACCCAGGAAATTGGCTTTTTGTACGGAGACGCGATTATGGTGGTGGGGTGTGAGAGGTGAAATTTTATCTGTAGAGTGTGTCTGGGAGGAGAGAGGATTTGTTTAGTGTGCGTGTATAAGGGTGTAAGCGTATTACGATGGATAAGTAGTGTTCAAACGGTATTTCATCTAGAGAAATCAAGTGTCAAGGGAAATGTTATATTTAAAACTATATTTATACCAAACAATTTTTTTCAAGCAAATATTCGTTTCTTTTTTATCTGATCGTTAAATAAAAAGGATAGACAATGAATTTGTATCGAATTTTTATTCTCATAATTCTTCCCAACCTTTCCACTACCACTACTGGATAGCAAGGCCATTAGTATAATTTTTAAATAATTCTATTAACCGTGGCTGCTATACTTACCAGGAGAGTGCACTACCTGGATTTAAAATATTCAGGCAATCAAACAATCAATTTTAGTGCACTATCGATTATTAATTTGAAACTTTTATAACTTTGGAAGAAATCAACATTTTGTAGTCCTTAAAAAAGCAAATTGAAGGTCATTTTGTCTAATTTTATTTTCTATATTTAAATGAGATTGAAAACTTCCCTAAGTTAAATGGATACCGTTCTAAAAAGAAGCTTTTTTCAAGAATTTTTTCGAAATAAACCTAAAAATGTCGAGAACTTTATTTTTTTTTTAGCGTTAAGATCTAATATTGCAGCTTTCATTATATTTCTACACCCAAAAACTTATCCTAAAGTTTGAGCCAAATCCAGGACCCGAAGGTAGTGCACTCTCCTGGTTAAAAAAAAATATATAAAAACAATTAAATGACCTCGCTAAATTCATATCAATCTTAATATCTTTGAAAAAGAAAACGTAACTATAAACATTTTCACCATTTCCCTGAAAAAAATCCGCTATCGTTCGCTTCTTACCCTTTCAGCCAAACCACCACTCATACTCACCCATCTTATATATACTAGAACAAAACACGCGCTCTCGATAGCCGACTGCACTATATACTATACACGACACACACACACACACACAAACATACACCACAGAAAGCTAACGCCTCCCCGAAGAATCCGTTCGCACCCCTCCCGATCATTGATCCAAGAGACAGAGACAGAGAGGAGAGCACGTTGCACTCTCTCTCTTTACCTCCCACGTACTACTCCCCAAATGCAAATCCCATTCTCCGCGGACGACGCTTACTTCGTTACACAAGCCGCGTGTACAATCTCCTCCCCCTTCCGGAAACACAACCACACACACATACATATACATACATACGTATATATACAAAGTGCAACGTCGCATTGCGACCCTAGTTCGCGGGGTTAGAACGCATTTGTTGTGTGTCGCGAGCGCGTGCGCGTACCCCTCCTATGTGTCCTGAAAGACGACCGGTCGCGACAAGTACCTTTGCCTTTGGAACATTGTAGAAAGCAGCATGTGTGTGTGGAGAGAGATATATATATATATATATATGTGTGTGTATATACATACATATACGTACGTATACGGTTGACCCTGTTTCTCTTCCCTCCATTGGTACGCCGGCGACTCATGTACACGTGCCATCTTCAGTTTCCGGTTTGCTATAGGGGTTGGAGGAGAGAGAACGTGTCTTGTACTAATACGCACGTGTAGCACAGGTGGAAGGAGGATAGGGGTAGTAGTACATAAGCTCTCGTTATATCCGTTCTATACGCAATGGGGTGTACGACGCTTGAATTATTCGCGCGGTCAGAGTGTATGTGTGTGTGTTTCGAAAGAAAATGGAGGGAGTGTACGTTATACTTTGGTCGAGTTCGCAAGAGAGAGAGAGAGAGAGAGAGAGACAATGATTCGAAACAGTCAAAACTCGATTAGCAAAGGCAACGGAAGGAAGGGTGTGAGGGTGGCTGTAGTAGTAGTAGCAGCAGCAGCATTTAATTTGCATGTAAACGCGCGGACGTGATTTACATAGCCGAAATATTTGGAACGTGATGCGGCCACCTATTTTGGCCACCCCGCCGTTGAGTTATAGCCGTATACCAGTGTACAACATTCTTTGGCTGATGGGCGTAGAATCCTGGCGAAGAAATATTTTTAACGATGATTAACTTTTCGACATTTGCATGGAAATATTTACCTGGTTGGGGGAGGGGAAAAAAATCTAATCTCGCATACTCGGTTTAATTTTTCGCCTGTTGTAATCTGTATATATATATCTGTTATCGTTTATGTTATATTTATACAGACTTCTTGAAAAAAACCTCTAGAATAGTTTAGATTAAATAAGGTTAGTTACTTGGGGATTAAAATATGCATAAACTGAACAATGATTAAGAGCTGCGTAAAATAACAGTAATTGTTTCTTGTAGAAATTTAATTATTCTGTCTTATATATGAATATAAAATTAACCGTAATATATTATTATTTGATATACCAATACAAACTATTCGTATATAATTATCAAGTAAGCGTTTCATGATTTATTCTGCCATCAATACTTGGTTTAAACTATTGACTACGAGGTCGCCGTCTCGCAACATTTCACGCCGCACTTGTACTTATACACTGCATTTCATCTTCATCATGCGTATACGGCTATTACGCTAAAACAAAAGCATCAGCAAAAAGCATCAGAAGCGACCCTAATCACCATTTAATTGCAGACACCACGCGCACGTCTTTTCTCTGCCTTATACACAGAACAACTATAATACTTCATCGTGTATGCTAATACTCAACGCAGAAGAAGAAGAAACTCATTCGTGTCCCTAGACTGCATCCCCTTCCAATAAAAACGCAACGTTATATATCCTCTTACAAATTACAACACTACGTGCGTTCTCTACACCTTCGTATACTAATTCGCACCTCGGTACACTCTCGTCGCTCCCTCATTCTCTTTTTCCCACCAGTAGACCATAACTCACGCACAGACGCGCGTGTACGACGTCTTATCGCCCCTTGTCCATCTCTCCCTCTCTCTCTCTCTCTCTCACTCTCTGCATTTGATTCGCTTAGGGTAAGGTCGTGCGGCATAATGCGCACGTTCCTCTCTCTCTCTCTCTCTCTCTTCCTATCATAATACACCCGTCAGACGCACACACTCACTCATACTGACACACACGCACGCCTGCGCTCACGCCGCCGTTGTCGTCGCCATAATCGGCAATTATGCAAAGAGGAAGTACAGCAGGCGACGTAGCTCCCCTTGTTTGTGAGCGAGGATAATGGTTTTCGACAACTGGAGAGAGATGGTAGTAGTGATGGTATAAGGAGAGCGAGAGAGAGAGGTAATGCTCTCGTTTCGCAGGATGACTGTTGCGAGGTTCGCGCCTGTGTGAAAGAGGAGGTATGTAGGTAGGTAGGTATGTATATATACATAGTAAAGAGGGAACGAACGGATGGGACGACTTAATTTTTTAAAGGAGACGAGCGGCAGGTTAAGAAGGGAGTTTAAGGACGAAGACGAGAAAGGGAGAGAGGAAGGGAAAGGAGGGTGAAATGATAATGGCGAGAAATTGGGATATTGTTGAAATGGTTATTGTTGTGGAACTGTTGGAAGTAACGATTTTCAGGGAAGCATAAGGAATTCTTGATAATGCGCGTCATTACTTAGCGATGAGTTTGAACCGGTATAAGGTAAAGATGGTTTTGACTTGAAATCGGGCTGGATTAGAAGCATTGAATCACTTGTTAGTGTCGTTAGAAAGTTCATTTATAAAAAGTAGATCTGTTGTGTAGTGTAAAATTCATGTGGTTTTTTAACTGTCAACCAATTTTCACTGAAAAAATTTGCTAAAAATTTTATAGTATAACACATTATAAGATTATATTAATTAAACTACATACGTTTTTATATAGCAAATTATTCTAAATTATCAAATACAAAGTTCACACCTACAATGCATTATCATTTTTCACTTATAGTTCGAAAGTATAATTAAAATTTCAACATGAAAAATTACGTATAAAAAAAGGTCGCGTATAAACCAGCGATTTCACGCGCCACGTGCACATTCATTGAAAACAAACTGTTTCCCTCGTTCTCTCTGAAGTACCACTACAAATTTTCCCTTATACACGTACCAGCACTCTCTTCGCGCTACATCGCTCTTTGCGATGATATATTTACCCCGAAAATTAATGGAGCAAAGTGATAAATATTGAGTTTTCATCCTGCACACTCTCTCTCTCTCTCTTTCGCCTCGGCGCTTCTAGCACGCGCGCCTTAAATTTCACCCGAGTCGATGAGCATTTTCGCGTTGCTCTCTCACTCCTCTTTTCTCCCTCTCTCCCTCACTCTTCTTCATGCATTATGCAAGACTTGTATTCCTTATTTTCCCGGGCACACCGTGAGCGCTGTTTTTCGGTGCGAATGAGATTCATCGGGTACGACATAGCCGTGGTAAGAGGGAGGGAGAGAAAAGGTGGTGGTAGTAGTGTGGTGCAATCGATGGGAAAAAATTCATCCGTTTTAAAAATTCTGCGTTCGCGCGTTAAATTGCACGCCTCCTGTGCTGAATTAATTTTTTCCTCCCTACGTCTTTTTCTCTCACTGTGCCTGTATGTGTGTGCGTGAAATAGTGTGTTTATACGTTGTGCGTACGTGGTGGAGAAAATAAACGAGTGTGTGTGTGTGTGTGTGTGTGTGTGTGTGTATATATATATATATATACACGGACAGCGTTTGCGATCAGGCGAGCTTTTTCGCATTTGCTATTCATTTATTCGCGCGGATTAGGAAAATTTGATGCTAGCGCGTGGTGTCAGGTGTTTTACGCGTGCATTAGGAGTTGATATGCTGTGTAAGCGTGCTTTGTAGATTTCAGGAAGATGGTATTTGTTAAGTGTAAGTTTGTGTAACAAATTGATATCAGAGTAATCCCGAGTATAAGTGAATTAAAATTCTATTCGTATTTAAATTTGCTTCTCTATGAATTTACTCGATGTCATATAAGGAAATGTTAGAAAGGCAAGCTTTCGCGTAGAAGTACAAATTTTTATTTATATTAAATATTAAATTTTTCATTTCGATTCTTCACTTGCTCGAGCATATCTAGATCACATAAAAAAATAAATTATGTATATAATATTGACCTGAGGTAAACTTATCCTACATAAATACTTTTAGCGATTTTTATATAATCAAATCTTCTCTTATAAAAGTAATGGATGAAATCTGTCATCACATTAAGACTGTTTTGATTGGTTGTTGTTGATTCATTTGATTGGTTGTTGTTGATTCATTTGATTGGTCTATGTAGAATAGACGCCAATATCGAATGTGTTTGAATTTTCAAGATTGAATTTTTGAGTTGAGTATTTAAAACTGAATAATAAAAGTAGTATAAGAAAAATTTCATTATTTTATTTATCAAAATTAAGTTATTATCGTATAATTTGAACTTATTGAAACGAACTTTTAAATAGAAACTAACATGATAATAGTAAAATAAAGAATATTAATCATTTGCACAGTTTGAACAAATAATCTGCATTACAAAAAAAAAAATTCACTATGAGTTTTCTCTATTACCATTGTTATCACAGACAGCATTCAATAACAGCAATCTTTGTAACAAGATAAATTATCTCTCAACGCACTGGCACTCGTAATTAACTAACGACTCTTCCTCCTTACCCCGACCAAAGAATCACCTAAATTAAAAAACCTTATCACCTCTCTTCCTCTCTTCCCATCCCATTCTTCCTGACTTTCATCGACCACCTTCAGCAGCACACAGTACCTCCGGATTAATCTTTTTCTCCCATCCACCCCACCTCACCTCCTCCCTCGCCTCTTCCGATTGAACATAAACAACTCGCTTCCGCCCGCTATATACGATACTACTGGTGCGAGCACGAGCGTAAATTGCGAGCAAGAAAGTATCCTACACACATACATACCCGTGCTGCTGCTACATTACTCGCGCAATAACGGGCATAAATTGAACACCTAACGCGATTGCCGCGTCCTCAGGCGCGGATTTTTCCACTCTCCTGCGTGCTTGTTTATATGCTCGATTCTATATATACAGAAGCGCTTTTGTCGCGAATTACGCGTTCGACAGCTGTAAAGTTTAGCTTCTTATTGTTTCCGCGTTGCGAGACGCGGTGCTTATCGGTTATGAGTAGAAAGGCGTGTATTTACGGGATCTATAAAGATATGTGTGCATGGATACGTGTAGGTGGAACGGAATTGTTTAATTGCACATGGAAGAAAAAGGTTTTCTAGTGAAATTTAAGTTGGCGGTGTGGATGAGGGCGAATTTGAAGCGAGGATGTTGTAAATTACGTTTATAGATGTCTATTTGCAACTGTACTTTGATATTAAAATGTATGTATAGATTTCAGGAGGAAGCTGGTATTTTCTACCTTTGAATCGACAGTTATAACAAACTATTTTATATCTACAAGTATTTTA
This sequence comes from Torymus texanus, assembly GCA_036873485.1. NCBI lineage: Eukaryota > Metazoa > Arthropoda > Insecta > Hymenoptera > Torymidae > Torymus > Torymus texanus. Next base: position 17,664 of record JAYJLV010036254.1, read on the forward strand.
GTCTGTATATATACAAACTTCCTGGTGTTTTCTCTTTCGGTTATCTAGGTCATTAAACTTAGTTTCATACTAATAAGATTAAAGAGCGCAGAGATAAGATGGCAAACAGGAAGATGCGTAATCAGAGTTCAACTTTGTAAAAGATCTTCTTCATTTTTCTTTGTCAAAAAGTTTATCTGAAAACGGGTCAGGAACAATTTTTAATTTGTAGAGGGACGAAAGTGCGAACTTTTATAAGCTTTTAAAAACTTTTTATTTAATATAATTCCTTCAAACTTTCGAATCTGCATCTCAACTAATTTTTTTATTTACTACGTCTTTTTTTTAATCTTTACTTTATTAAACCTTCTTATTCTCAACGGAGTCTTGAACATTTGTCGACTTACTTAATCACTACTCTCTAAATTAATAGTTTTTCTACTAATTGAAATGGTGGAGCAATTTTCACTAATTCAATTTTAGAGAGTACCGAGAATAAAATCATATTTTATACAAATATTAATTATTAACAAAATCATATTTAACGGAAATAGTTTCATTCCTCGTAAACTCCAAATTATATAATCATTTTTCTTAGCGGTCGCTCATAATTGCTCTTTTTAAATTAAAGAAAGCCAAGATACTCATAAAGCTATTTATATCCTCGCCGTATTTGAGAACGCATTGGTGAATAACAAAGTGGCCTTTGCTTTGGCATAAACACGCACTCAACGAAAAGTTAACACGAAAGAGGCTAATTATCGTCGCTCGCGGGTCAAGAGAGACTGAAAGAGAGATTAGCGCTACTTTTTCAATTAATGAATTTTCAGCGCGCGATGCGATATCTTAAGCAACGAGTTTCATTTAATTTCAATTAGAGAACGGCGCGTGATAGCATCTCAAGAAGAAAGTTTCGCTTTTCGCGCGCGCACGAGCGCGGCGATGCGTTTTCGAGGAAGCACTTTGTTTTAAGAGAGCTTTGTGTTTCTGGATTTCGAAGAGAAAGAGAGAGAGAGAGAGAGCGAGAGCGAAAGCGAGAGAGAAATAGCACAAGGTGTGAACGTTTTTGTTATCGCATTGCTTTGCATAGCGAATGATAAGGCGAATTTGTTAAGAGATCCTTTTTGAGTTATTTATCTATTAATTTTTAAGTGAAGAAGTACTGATAGGTACTGGATTCTTGTATAAAACACTTTTTAGTATAAAAATAGAAATATTCACAAAAATGCGAAAATGTATTTACAGCTTTTATTGCTACATTTACAAACAAGAGTAAATCTTTTTTCTGCAAAATGTGCCCTATCACACTATATTCCTTTTATATGTATACGTTATCCAAATAACACATTAATTGATTTATTTTTGTAAAATTAAATTCAATATAATATTTTATAAATTAGGTTCTGAGCGACTCGTGATTTATAATAAAATTAAATTGTAGTGAATAATTTATAATAATAATTTTATAATAGTGATCAAGCAATAAAACTTCGAGTATTATTATAAAAAGCTATGAATTATATCTTGAACAGATTTAATCAGGCGTGATATTACTCTTCTGTGGCTTCCTGGAATAACCGAATAAGTCCACTTCTCGAGTTTCTGAGAAAAACGGGTTTTAATGTTCAAACTTATATGTAAGATCGGGAGAAACAAGAATAGTAGCGATACTTGACTAGTCAATTGACACATTCAAAACACATTTTCTAATGCGTTCAAAACGAGTAAGAATTCGAAAAAGTATGGACTTATCTGGTTATTCCGCGAACTGTAATCTTATCTGATAGTGCGGTTCGCCTTTATTTAAGAACGTATTCATTAATTTAATAATAAAACGGGTCAATAAATTATAAAATTAGAAATTGTTCAATTAATTCTTCGAACTTATTCACGAAATTTCTATTTTTGTTACATTTCTATTAAATTTACGTATCCATTTGTATCGTATTTGTATGGTACTAATATTTTAAAATTTTAAAATGTTTATAATTTGAAAGTAAACAGATAAATATATATTAGCAATCATATTCACATTAAATTTGAATAAATAAAATAAATTCTAACTACGATAAACGGAAAAAATGATAGACTTATCCGGTTATTCCGCGCAGAAAATTTGCAAAATTGATTTATCTGGTTATACGTTTCAGGTGAATTGTAGCTTTACGGCAATATTTTTGCTACTACTGAAAGTGTTAAATGAAAAAAGCCTATTTGAAGATACAAAATCCAGAGTTATCTCGATTTTTAAAAAAAGTAGATTTATTCGGTTATTTCGGGAAGCCACAGTCTTGTATTCCCGTCTACTTTTTATTTTTACACAACTGTAACTTCATGAATCTTTTTTAAATAAAAAAATTATTAGAAAAAGTCCATTAAAACTATACAAATGTTTAGTTATTGATACGTAAAAGAAATATTCTCTATTCTATTTGTTCTATTAAAAGAAAATAACTTGACTTTCGCTATCCACTAACATAAATACATTAAAAAAAAACATCAATTACTCACAAAAAACAAAAATATAACTATCGAGGTGAATTAAAACAAGCCATTAGCAGTGAGCAAAATATTATTCAACTTTTTGAACACTAGCTGAACGCTGATTAACAGTTGCTATTGCGATTATTAGCAAACATCCGCGGGCGCGTAGCGGCAGCATTATTAGTGAAATCGAGCGAGGGCAACGCGCTGTTCGTCTTCAATGTATTCCAATGAAATCAAATGCAGCTGTTGCGTGCACCGTATACATGAATGCTACTAATTGTAAGACCGCAACACAGCCAACATACCGACGCCAATTTTCGTAGCAATGCGCGCGTGCATCCGCACGATGATGTTGCCAGGATCAAACTGATTATTCATTGCTCGCTTGTTCTCTCTCACTCTCTCTCCCTCTCTATACGCATCTGACTCAGGTTTCGGGAAAACAATTACGGCTAATTAAAGTATGTTTGACGTTCTTCAATTAGATCATATCACAGAACTTCATGTGTGTTTTGTTAAAAGTTAGTTATTGTTCGAAAAATTTATAATTGCTCACATTTGTGAGTTGAATATTCTTTATTCTGAGAAAATACTTATAATGGATTTTTAAAGTAAATATTGTAGTTCAAACAAAATATAAATAATAACAAAGATGGTTTGTTCATAAAAGCGTTAATAAATTACAAATTCAAGTTTTTTTTTTTTATCTAACATAAATTCAATATTCACAAAAGATTTATTTCCATTCGACAATACCGTATAACATATCTCAAAGTTTTTTTATTCCCAATCACTATACTATTACTCCTATTACAACGGTTACTTCTCACCAATACCTTCACCACCAAAAAAACACATTTCCCCAATTCAATATAAAAACCTCCACCTTGATAGAAATAATTTTTCCATTCAATTTCAATCCACAAAAATGATTAACTACTCTAAACGCGCGACACGATCTTTCCCCCTTATTGAAAAAGCCATGCACTGCTATCCACTATATATACACATATATACACAAAGTAACGAAAAAAAACTGTCGGGTTTCGCATATCTGGCCTCTGCCTCGTTCTATGAAATATGACGATCGTGCAAATCGTCCCTACGGCTAGTCGCAGAGCTTTTTCCCTCTCTCTCTCCGGATGCGAAAAGTCTCGGCGCGCTTTCAGCGAGGGATTTTCGTCGTATCCAGGATTTTCCACAGAGAGAGAGAGGAAGATCGACTTTTGAAATTTATGTCCCCGAATATACGCTATATATATATATATATATATATATATATATATACACACATACCACGTGTGCGTGTACTACTGCCTCGATCTATTGTATATAAAAGAGAAAACACGCGCGTTCGTTCTACAGCTTTTTTCCCTGCGTTTCCCCCATTTTTTTTAGTCGTTTCTATACGACATTGATTTTCCTACCTCCCAACGCGGCGCACCACGGCTTCTTTTCGAAGGACTATACGTTTTTGTAATTCAAATCCAAAGTTTCGCTAAAAACTTTGGTCTGGTTGAGGGAAATGCTTCTCTCCCACTGGGATTGAGTGAAAGAGAGAGAACGAGCGTCGCATAATCAGAGCCTCAACTTCATCAAATTCCTCGTCGCCTTTCTCTCCGCACTGCAAAGTCTTTGTCTTGAGGTGTGTCCCTTTCTGCCTCACACTCTCTCTCTCTCTCTCTCACTCACTCTCTTTTTCACGCGCGCAAAGAGAGACGAGTTGCGAACAATTTTTAATTTGTGGAAGAACCAAGGCACGAGCGAACGAACTTTTATAAGCTTTTAAGAAGTTTTGTTTAATAGTCATTTTCAAGGCGGTTGAGCCGAGAACCGGCGAGATAGAGAGAAGAGAAAGAAAGAGCTTGTTCATTACTAATTTTTATTATCACCGAAATCTGTGTTTTTTGTTAATTAAAACCAGCCTCGGGAAAGTTCTTTTCATCGCTTTCTAAAACGTACGTGAAGAGAATAATTGAGAGCAAAAGTGGCCCTGTTTTAACACACGGCGACTTGTTATTTCTCGGAGAAACTGGATTAAGATAGTCTTAATATTATATTTAGTTCATGAAATCCTAAAATGTTTACATTACACATCTATTCATTTACTTTTTTAACAAATAGAAATAAAAAATTTATTCGTATAACGTTGTCATCTAAAAACATGAAAATATTATACTGTCGCTTGATTACTACGAAGGTATTAACTTTAACAAGAACACGAAGGAACATAAAAATATAGCGTTCCCTAATTCGCCAGATCCGAGATTAAAAGACATCTTATCAGAACGGTGGCTTCCTTATCCACCAGCTCTCCGCTTCACTTCACCCGACGAGACCGCATTAACTTTTGCTTTCAATTTCAAGAAGCCGGCAGCTCAATCTTCCCCATAAATCTCAGTCCACTTAGGCGTTCGCTCTTGGCTTTTCACACGGTTCCTCAAAAATTTCACACCACTCATCCCCGAAATCCGTCATACCTTATACCTCTCTCAGTACCATAAATCTCAGCGCGTTACGCAATCCGGGGTGATGATCGCTCGCAGTCAGGGGTCTTCTCTCTTTTTCTTTCATCTTCCTCGATACCTGTTTACCCGTGCAATCGCGGACGATGATAAGCGACCGACGTTGTACGGGTCTTGGAAAGAAGAAAAATATATAAGGGACTAATTGCGACTCGTTTGCACTTCCCTTGTATCTCCCGTGTAGCCTTTGTTTTATAGAGAAGAGATATATGGCCTCAGTTGGTGACTTTCGTCAGAATAGGGAGTGAGAGGGGGGAACGACAACGACGACGACCTCGACCTTTAACGGCAGAACCGTCGTATAGCGTGGAGAAGAAAAAAAAAGGTCGAGGAGAAAGAGGAGATGGCGATGACGGGAAGAGGAGAGGAAGAAGACTGGCGCGTGCATGATCTTTTGGGAGAACAATGAGAGGACCAGATGTGGCACAACGGAGAGATTTTCCAGTAGGGGGTGAGGAGGTATATATGAGGGTTTCTTCTTTAAGAGCAGTTCATATTGTTGTTCGAGGTTAATAGTCTTTCAATTAAATTGTTGATAAATTGTATAATGTATACATAAAGAAAGAAATTCGTCATTTTGAAAAATTGAAAAATGATCGTCCGTAATATTGGAGTTTATAAAGTATTAAATTAAGTTACAAAAAAGAATAATAAACTATGATAAAAAGCTCTGTTCTAATTATTCATACATAACAGAATATCTAACACGTATAGTTTATTAATTTATAATATTTTATAATTTATCAGTTTATAATCTTCGTACTAATGTTGAACGAAAAGGTATCTTAATGTAAATATATCCAATAGAAAGAAGTGCACATTTTGTAAATAACGAAAAAATAAATTTATCTTATTTTACTTTTTTCTTAAAAAAAAAATAGATAAAATATTTCATGAATTCGGAAGCGCTGAAACTATTTTCACCATTCAAAATTTAATAAACTACCATTTTATGCAAAATAGGATTCTGAATCAAAATTTAACATTATTTTAAAATCATAAAAAACACTTTGACAAAACTATTTGAGAGATTATATCTCCAGATGCCATTAATCCTACAAAAATCTTATAAAAATGACTTTACAAAATAAAAAGTCTTAATACTTTTAAATTTAATTAAAAATGAGCCTGCAGAAGTTTACATCGTTGGAGTGCAACGAAATAATTTTTAAAATCAATTAAAATTATTATTAAACAATGGAAACTTTATCTAAACTTTTATTCTAAAGTTATTTTATACAATAAAACACTAAATCTAAACTCAACATTAATATTAATTAATAAGTGTATCTTTGAAGTAAAATAATTTTTTTTATTTCGTTGCACTCCAACGTTGCAAACTTCAGACCCATAATTAAAAAATGGATAGTTGTTTTTTTAGATTCAAAATAAGAAAATTAATATATTCAAAAAAAGCAAACTGCAATTGACTTTCCAAACGAAACACTATGAACCGACCCTTAGAGCACGCGACCAGACCTCGAAGACCAGGATTTCCGAGTTTTTCAACGCTAGGACAGACGCACGCTCGCCACGTCGTCACCTTTCCTTGCATCCCTTTTTTTTTCTCTCTCTCTTTTTTCTCTCTCTCTTTCTCTGTATAGTTTCCCTGAATACAAAGGACGATGAGGGTCCGCGCGTGCGCGCGCGCGCGTGCCGGGAAGATGCGATTTTTATGACCGTGTAAAAGGAGGGACTACGACGCCAACGACGACGACGACGACGAAAACTTTCACGGTCGTAAATAATCCTCCTGCTTTTCCACTTAAAGTTTCGAATCTCCCAAATCTTTGTCCAAATTAGAGATAATTACCTCTTCTGTTTCCTTCCCCCTCTCTTCTCACGACTTAACTGCTATATGATCTCACTCTCTGTATGTCTCTCTCTTTATATCTTTTCGCGCCTGTCTTCCGGTATTTAGCGAATCCAACATACACACACATACACACTCGTATTATTACGTTATCCTTGTATTATATTAGCAATGCAAACGAGTGAAAAGTCCAAGCGTATACGATCGAGCTGCTTCAGTCACTTTGTTTTAAATAATTCCATAAAGATAAAACTTAACGTCGTATGTTCGTAAACGTCGCCATAAAATTTATTCGCCACGTTAAACCGACGCTCCGAAACTCTTACAAACGATCCTCATTAAAGACACTCTCTCTCTCTCTCTCTTCTCTCGCTCTCTGACGCGCAAAGAAAAAACGGTACACAGCCGCGCACGCGCGCGTGTCTCTCTCCCCTATACATATACAAGCAGCTACGCAGATTAATTTAAGCGCGAAATTAATATTCCGAAACGAGCGTAATCGTCGTCGACCCTCTTCCACAGTCTCGCTTCTTTTTTTTTTGTCACTCACCTCGTGTAATCCCCAAATTAATCCAGACAAATTCCGGAAAAGACGAGCAAGCTAGCGGGTGCCTCAAAAAAAAAAATGGCTCCGCTCTCGACGAGAATGAGTCTTCTTATCTCGCGAGAGGTTTTACACGACGCGGCGAGCTTTTGAAAAGAAAGCCTTGCGCAGAGACATGTAGGGACAGATTACGATCGGTTGTGGCCCGTCGCGGCATCTTTGTCTCCTATATACATAGATAAGCCCTGTTTCGTGTAGGTATAGTGTGACACTTATTTTTTTTTTTTTTGTATATATACGTGAGCTGTGGTATTTAGTGAGCGATTCCATGGTAGTGATGAGCGATAGTTTGGGAAGGTTTTAGGAGGAATTTTTAGGTTGAGGGAAGGATGTATAATTTTCATTAACAATGCGAGTCTTTTACAACCAGGTTAATAATTCTGTTGATCAAATATAAATTAGTGAAATCTAGGTTATTTTATGGATATAAATAAATAAGTTCATGTCAACGAACAGTTACAAATACTCAAAAGCTCATAACTAATGTAAGCTTGTCTCACCAGTATTGGAGAATCTCTTTTTAAAAAAGAGATCCGAGAAAAGTGAAGCTGACTAAAACGTGTTCTGATTGATTTACCTTTAAAAAGGCATGATATTTTGAATTAAATCTTAAATTTTGAAAGTTTTAAATGATAATAAATATTTATAAATTAAAATAATAATATTGT